>PVIU01019872.1:0-35340 GCA_004026605.1 Ondatra zibethicus
CCACATTCACATCAGAGCAATGGATTGAGCCCCCAAGGTGCAGGTGAAGAGCAGAAGGTGGGAGAAGATGAGTTAGGAAGTTAGGACCGTGAGGGGCTGGTCCACCTACTGAGACAGTGTGCCTGAACTAATGGGAGCACACCAATCCACCTGGCCTGGGACTGAATGAGCATATGATCAAACCAGACTCTCTGAATGATTGATTCTTAACAACACATAGAACAATACCACCTTTCGCTGAATGTAAATAATAATATAGACACCTGTAATATAGTGTTCATAGTTAACAGCGGGGAGAAAATGGAAAGAGACAGGACACGAGGAAACTAGCAAAAAGGGAGATGAGAAATAAAAGGAAAGAGGATGATGAAGCTATATATTAAGATGAAAGCTGATGTTTGAAGTTTGTCCTATAAACCATGCGAGTAACAGTGATTTACTCATTGCTCAATTAGCATTGGGAATGAATGAAGGTATTAAAATAATTTTACATTTATTTTGATATGTAAGAATAATATGCATTTTGGGTAACAGTGATAGATTACAATTTATATTTATAATATATAATTACAAAACCAGGGTAAGTAACATTAGTATATCCATCACTTTAACTGGGTTTTCATCTCATTTAGGAAGAGAGACAATGAAATTTTCTTTTTGATATTGTGTAATACACAATTATTATTAACTATACTCATTCTACTATTCAGAAAAACCAAAATTTATTCTCCTCCAGTGAACTTAATTGGCAAATTTCCCATATGCTGGTATTTAATTTTCTACTCTCAGATTTTTATATGATCAACAATTTTAGAGAAAAAGTTTCAAATTTTTTCCAACATTATATATACATCTATAATTAATATATATCACTACTATATATCATCATATAACATATATTATATAATGACACATATATTTATGCAGTATACCATATATAAAATAATATGTATTCATACATGATTATACATATTATACATAATCACATAAATAGAAAATTATATTCATATACAATCATAATATAATTGTTATACGTATAGACAATGTGATATTAGATTATCATGTACTATATTAAAATTATAATATATAATCATATATATATATAATTATGTATATATAGAGAGAGACTGAGAGAAAAATTAGGGTTAATGTATTTGTAAAGAACAAAAAGATTATTTTTGGTATGTTCTGTGCCTTATTATTTTTATAGAAAACCTCTTTGTTTCTTTGTGAGTGATTTTGTAAATTAGGTTTATTTTGACAAAAATAAAACAAAAAGTTAAATAGTGGGAAACACAAGGATGCACTATGAACAAATCAAGATGTACTTGAAAACATGTCACTCACTGTCCTGAAATTAGCGGATTATTCCATCAGCTTGGACTGTGTACATCTCCATGGCAAAAGCGTTTATCAATGGACAATTCCAATAATGGAAAATTTGAATCCAATCACAGCAATAGATTCCATCAGTGAGGATGTTGGAGAAATTGCTATCTTCTTTAGGCACAGTCAAGCCCTTGCTGCTTAGAGATTAAATGGAAATGAATTTCTGGGACCCCACTTTCAGTCCAGAAGTGTTGCACGCTTTCCTCTGTTATAAAGGCCATTTCTAAAACCCACTGACTGTGAAATTCATTCCTTGAATTTGTAAGATGAGGTACCTAGAAGTCATTGGCCCATGGGGATTTTGGTGCCCATTGATCATGCTCACCCTAGCCACTGAAGTCATACTAATATATGATAAAAATTCTTTCTCTTTTGAGTAAGCCTGCATTTTCTGTATTTTACCTGCATAAAAAATGAATAGATCATATGGAAAGGAATAAGAGACAGATAGTGGATAAATATTAAGTTGAATGCATGAGGCACATATATGTTCAACACGATGCTGACTGCAATTTTGATGTATGACCACACTCATGATAAAAGGTTCTGACAGGTGTGTATTCTCATGAAGGCTGAATGTGATGTAGTTGATGACTAGCCAAACCGGACCATATTACCTGACACTCTGAATTCCAAATATACTGACCACTCACCACACCTACTAAATAGATTCCATGTTGAAATGGTCCCCCCATAAATTGGAAAAAGCATATGCGAGTGTCTTTACATTCCACCACCTGTTCTGAAGAGAATAAATTATTTCCCTTTGGGGTATAGAAAAAGAAATGGGAAAAACAACTCAATAATATCTCTTTTGGAGTTTTCCTGTTAAAAGCACTGTGACATTTGATGTTTGCTTCTCCAAGGGCATTAACAATTAGACTGTGACAAAAAGGCAAAGAATTGCCTCCCTCTCTATGTCTCCAAGGTTTCTAGAACTAGATAATGTTAGTTCTCTGGATTTTAAATAATGGACTTCTGCGTTCAACAGTGGCATACAGAACTCTTTAAGAGATGAATGTAATGGGGGTCAAAACCTGCATTCTTTTTATTACCAACTATTTGAATGTCAATGTGCTCTCTGCCTCTGGCTGCCTGGGGAGGCTTTTCAGCACCTAGACTTCTGACTATATACAGTTGTTATTATTATTATTATATTTCTTACCAACACTGTTTGCGTGCTTTGTGCTTGCAGGTGGCTGAATCCCACACATTGTGAGGTAGTCTCTTTATGCATCTTGTAATAAAAATGTCAAAGTAACTTCTAACAAAGGGATGTTTCCTTCTTTCTTTAAGATTAAATGAAAAACAAAAAAAGGAAGAAAGGAAAGACAAGAGAAAGAAAGAGAACAAAAGAAAAAGAAAGGAAAGAAGGAAAAGAGGGAAGGAGGAACCTTAGGTTATAATGCATAGCTCCTAGCTCCAAAAGTATTGGACCCTATTGAGCTCTAAACTCTTCCACCCCATCTACACATGACTCTCAAGATTCAGTCAGTCATACATAGCTAGATAAATACATGGGCTAGAATGCTCCAGCTTTGCTCTTGTTTTGGATGAAAGTCTCTTAGTCTCTTATCTAATCTTCTTGGTATGGAGGAATATGTCAGTGTTCAAACCCAGCCTTTGTTTCACCGTTCCCTCAGCTTTCCTCACATCTTCCCAGGCCAGGATCACTGATTCTCATTAATAATTGCTTCAGCAACTGGACAGTTCTCATTGAAACAGGCTGATAGCATGAAAGACAATAGACCGGGAAAAAAAAAAAAAAAACCTCCTACAATTCAACTCTAGATATTTCAACAGTTTATCAGAACTATGTTTTAAGAAAACAGTGGCCTAAATATGGGAAGAAAAGAATTCTGAGTGAGGCCTCTCTGAGCTGTGAAGTTTGCCAACATAGAGAACATCCTTCTTTCATATGATGGTATTTCCATTACAAAAACAATGACACAGGCTTAACGTATAAATATATATGACTTTGGAAAGGGTCTTGTTCTTTGTTCTTTTCTTCTGATATTTTCTAGAATTCCCAACTAAGACATTTGTTTTGTTTACACTAATGATACCCTACATTTTTATATTAGAGAATTTTGCCTAATCAATTGGAATCTGTCAGGAGTCGTTGAGGGATTCTCCAGTGATCTCAGATAGATTTCTTAGGTTCAGAGCCCACACAAACCCTATGTATGATTGCTATGTGATATTCTATCATCTAACACACAGACATTCAGGTTTGGCTTATATTGATCCCTTCCTGTAAGCCCATGTTACAAATGTGTTTTCAATAAATTCCAACTCTGCTTCATACTGGTTGTCTCTTGAGATTCTTCTCTGCTTAGAACCCAAGGATCTAATTTGATCAGAATAGAGGTTACCAGAAGGCTAAAGGTCATGACTGTGGAGCTGTGACTCCCTCGCCGTCACTTCTGACACAGTGACTAGGAATAAAGTATTGCTGTAGGAATTTCTACTGCCAGTAGCCTTTAAGTTACCCTCCCATTTGGACATGGTCTCTTATATTGTATATGCATGTCTGGCCTCTCTTCTGGTGGCTCATTCGGTTGTTGTTCCTTATTCCAGCAGAGGATTGTGATCTGTGAGTCCACCGCTAAATAAATAACCCTCTATTATACTCAATTCTGAGTTAGTGTGGGATTTCTTTTAGGCATTTTTCTTCAAAGTATCATGTATGTCCAGAAATGAAGCAAATTCTTATAGACTTCCCTATGTTTTTATTATTCTAATTAAAAGGCAACTGCTATATTTTCATGTTTATTTTACATACTTTCTTGGTTTGCAGGATGCTGGACTTGGAAGCATCCTTATTTAATCTAGCTACTTTCCTTATCACTGTCACTGGGGAAACACTGAGGTCAGAGAAATGAAAATAATATTTTTCCCAGTGATCCCTGACAAAAATATTTATCTCTTAGATATTCCTTTCTGGTAGCTATTGCTGCATTCATTATATGCACATGTGTAATGTGCTATACATTTTTATATATTGTGAATTGCTTACGGCCAAGTTTGATAAGGACATGGTATACCTGATGACAAAGGATTCTCAGGACTTCTTATCTCAGTTGCACATTTGTGGTTTCCAGTGGTTAATCCTAATTATCAACTTAAAGGGATTAGGAATGTGTGCATGATGACAATAATCTACCATTGTATTTCCTTTCTGTAAAGATAGAATAACTAGTGTTCTCAGCATAAAATAAGAGGAGGAAAATCTGTTTTCCACTCCTCGTATTTACATGCAGTATTCCAGGGAACACTAAAGCACTTTATTCATTGGTCACAGGTAGGAATGGGAGAATGCTGACATCCGTGACTGACAGATATGGATGTGTTTGGATCATGAGCTGTTTCTTAGATTCTCTATAATCCTAAGAAATGTGAAATCCCCTTTCTTCTTAAGACAAACTTCTGTGAGTAAAACTGACATATATTTAACATTGCTCAGATAACCCCAAGCTTAGGATTTTGTACCCGGATGATCACAAGTGGACAGATTTCCCAGTTAACACAGAGACAAACTGGTCACGAGCATCTCTTCAGTAGTTTTTCCAAGTGAAAGTAACAGTTTCCTCATTTTAATTCCCTGGCATGCACAGCTAGAGACAAACTTCTACTAACCTTTGTCTCCTAGTAGAGGATTAGATCCTGATCCCCTTATCACATATCAGTGTTGTAGCATTCAGTTGAGAGCAACAAATGCAGTCAGTCAGTTTGCCAGCTGCACAGCACAGTAGAAAATGTGAGAGGATATAGATGGGGTGAAATACACATGAAAATGAAATTAAGAATCTATGTTGGTTTGAATAAAAAGGGCCCCCATAGGCCCATATATGTAAATGTGGAGTCACCAGAGAGCGGAATTGTTTGAAAAGGTTAGAAGGATTAGATAGGTTGGTTTTGTTGGAGAAAGAATGTTCCCGAGAATGGGCTTTGAGGCTTTGAAAAGTCCACACCAGTTAGGCCTAGTGATGCACGTCTTTAATTCCGGTATTCAGGAAGTGCAGCAGGCAGATATGTGAGTATGAGGCTAACCTGGTCTGCAGAGTGAGTTCCAGGATGGCTAGGGCTATGTGAAGCTGCCTGTCTCAAAAGAAAGAAAGAAAGAAAGAAAGAAAGAAAGAAAGAAAGAAAGAAAGAAAGAAAGAAAGAAAGAAAACACCCACACCAGTTCTTTGTCTTTCTCTCTTTGCTGCCAATGGACCACGATTTAAAGCTCTGTTTCAGGCCTTGCCTGCCTCCAATTAAATGCTTCTAATTTTTTCAATAAATACTGCCTTGGTCATGGTGTCTTGTCTTCATAGCAGTAGAATGATGACCACAAAAAAGAGTCATACCGCATTGTCCTTGCCATGGGGTGACCACAATTGTTAATTATGTCATGTTATTTGATAACATTTCAACTTTAAAATTATTGTCTATAATGTTAATAATCTTGCAAAGGCATAGTCCTTGGATGAGTACTACTGTCTACTTACTTCTCTCAGGGTGGTTATAAAAGAGCTTGATGAGGGATATCTTGGTTCATGGTGTGTACGGTCACAGGATACGGGCCATTGTGTTGACAGAGAAAGCATGTCTGCAGCAGATTGGAATGGCTGATATGTCTATTGGATTGCTTTGAATGACTTCCTCAGCCTGTGTTTTTAGACAACACAGGACCATTAGACCAGAAGTTTCCCCACTGACGTTGGCTAGACTCTCTCAACATGAATGATCACTCAAGAAAATGGAAGTGATTTCTTATTGAAGCTCTCTTTCTTATTGAGGTGACTCTAGTTCATTTCAAGCAAACAAAACAAAGAAACAAAGTCCTAGTCAGTACACACCACTTTTTCCATGCCTGATTTACTTCTCTAGGTGGCAGTCCCTTCTGGCCACCATACCCTTCCCCTTTTTTTGTGTTAATCTTTCTATACAACCCAAAGTTTTAATAACCCCAGGCTCCTGTTCTCTGTGGTCCCATAGTTTTGAAGGATGATGGGAATTCTTCACATTACCACCTGTTTTACACAAGAATTCACATTTTCACATTTCCATTCTTTTCTGGGGGGGGGTTCAAGACAGGGTTTCTCTGTGCACTGATGCGGGATGTCCTTCTGTATATGTGTTGCTTTATTGGCTCATTAAAAAAGCTGTTTTGGCATATGACAGGGCAAAATATAACCAGGGTGCAAGAGATATAAAGAGAGAATAGGCAGAGTCAGAGACACTATGTAGCTCCCAAAGGAGACAGACACCAGATCCTTACCAGTAAGCCATATCCTCGTGCTGATACACAGATTAATAGAAGTGGGTTAATTTAAGATGTAAGAGTTAGTTAATAAGACATCTAAGCTAATAAGCCAAACAGTATTTTAATTAATATAGTTTCTGTGTGATTATTCAGTTCTTGGCAGCCAGGAACAAAAGGGCATTCTCTGTCTACAAATGGAGTGCAAACATAGGGCAATTACATCCACATTAAAACTAAGAAAACTTGGGAAGGAATTCTAGACACAAAACAGAGTTAAGCACAGCTTCTTAGTAGCTACAGTTTTTCAGATAGTCTCTGTTTGCTGGTGGTAAGTAGAGGCATGCCTCCTTTAAGAGAAGTCTTCCTGACTCAGTGTTAGAAAAAAATTCCACAATTTTTTTGAGATCCAGCTTCCTGGTTCATGCTGGCAGAACCAACTCTGGCTCTTTAGGGAGATCCTGCACTTAAATGGGGTCTGTGAGCAGAATGTTACAAATTGCTTAACAGTCACATAGATCTGCTGCATCCCTGGAGCTGGGGTGGTGTGCATGCCTCCACCATGGTGATCTGGGTGGAACAAATAGGCAGGGCTGCAGAGTTGGTCCTAGCCGTATCCACTTAGTGTTAAAATAAAACAAGGTGCTCCTGGTCAGAAAATGATTACAGGCATGCAATAAAGACAGATTAGGACAAAAATAAGCCTCCAAATGAGACATATGTGTTCAAAAAATGTACATAGGCTTAGGAGAGAGAATAAAAAGTATAGACAGTTATGAAAAGAAATAGTTTTAAAAGAATAAAACAAAGTCATTAAAGGGATAGTAAAAGTAATATAAAAGGGTACATACAGACATAGATTAAAGGAATAAAGAAAAGTAATCCAGATAAAGATAGAATTTACACATAAATCTGGATTATATACATTGTGTTTTCTTTAAATTTTTTGACTGCAGAGAAACATTTGATTTGGGGGATTGCTAAGTTAAACCAACATAAAGATATCTTGACTTCAACATTTGAGTCTAAAGACATGTTACTATGGAAAAGAGGTTCTGTTTTTGTTTCCATAGAAGATGAGAACCTGTGGATTCCTTCCAGGCTAATGTGGTTTGATGGAACAAGATCCCCTGAAAGTTCTTTGTGAACCCCCCAAATACTTCACCCAACAAACAGCAAGAAGCAGTTTAGAGAAAACAACATCCAAATTCCCAAAATGATTGTTTATAAATGTTTGTTTTCATTAAAAAGGGTTGGGTATAAATCATTAATTGTCAGAGTCAATTTTAAAAAATGATAAGTGGAATATGATACAGAGATGAACACTTTACATTGATATAGACTTTGGTCTATTGATACAAATTTAAGATTGATTTTCTACACTGTGTATATGTATTACTGTTCTTGTTTAAGATATTAATGTTTATGCAGCTCATTTAACAATGCAATGTATAAATAAAAATTGCATACTAATAGGTAGTCACTTATAATAGTCAAACTTGTAGTCATGTTAGGTTTTCAATATATATAGAGATAAATTTTAGTTAAAGAGATAATCTTCAACATTTCAAAGACATATGGAATATAGCATTTAAAATGTAAAAATTTAGGCTTTTCTCAACAGAGAGACATATCTGCTTCTGGCAGCAGCAATTACTTCAGAAAGGTTGATGGGTATTGTAGAAACTTGTTATGAAATTTGCTTTCAATGTGACAAGGCTAGCCATTTGGGCAATAAACTGCTCTTGCCTGGACTACTTAATGATATGCTACATGAAATGGATATGCAGGACCCACAGACTGTTGGACTTGCCAAAAGATGGAATGGTCTTTCAGGGTTCCCACTTCACAGAAGAAACTGCAAGGCATTATGTTGGACAAAGAAGAAAGCATCTGATGAACTTTGCCATTAATAGGCAGAACAGATATTCAAATTTCCTGCTTCATGGAAAAGTCTGCTGGATACTATGGTCCTTTAGACTGAAGATGGATGCCCCAACATTACGGAATAACTTTGGGTGACTGTCCAGGCAGTGAGATGTCTCTGTCAATTCTAGAGTTTTGAAAGTTGCTTATAATGCACCGTTTACTTAGGTAATATTATATCCTTCTGGGGTCTTTGATGGAGTTGAAGAATAGTTATATTCATAGATTTCCTTAGTTATGATAAAGGATAAATTAGATATAAAACTCTAGACTCACAAAGATAAGATAGATGATAGAGTATTTTCCTTAATTTGCCAAATGTAAATAGATTAATATTGTAACTATAATTCTTGCTTGATAACTGTTTTGTATACGTAATTTTAGTATGTTAAAGTTAAAACCTTCCTTTATATTTATAAAGAAAAGGGGAGATTATATGGAATGTCCTTCTTTATATGTGCTGCTTTTATTGGCTAATGAATAAGGCTGCCTTGACCTATGGCAGGACAGAATATAGCCAGGCTGTAAGAGATATATAGAGAGAATAGGCAAAGTCAGAAATACACCATGTAGCTGCCGAAGGAGACCGATGTTCGATCTTTACAAGTAAGTCACAGCCTCGTGCTAACACACAGATTAATAGAAATGGGTTAATTTAAGATGTAATTGTTAGTTAATAAGAATCCTGAGCTTATAGGCCAAGCAGTGTTGTATTAATATAGTTTCTGTGTGATTATTCAGGTCTGGGTTGCATTCTGCCCTTGAACTCACTTTGTAGACTAGGCTGGTCTCAAAATCACAGAGATCTGTCTGTCTCTGCCTCCCAAGTGCTGGGATTAAAGGTGTGCGCCACCACTGACCTGCCCACATTTTCATTCTTTAAAACTCAACTAATCAATAGCCTAGGTTTAGGTTGATTTCGCTAAAGCAAACATTGCTGCTGACCGACACTTTAACTGGAGCCAGAGTGTATGTGTAATTTTCTGCAAACATGTATCAGCATTTCCAAACAAGACAATATTCTTAGTAAGCTAAACATCCCATCTCATTTATTAAGATTTGGTTGTGATACATATGAAGTTTATAACTTTGTCCTAGTACACGGTGTCATATCAAACTGTGAATGAAACTGTATGCTGTAGGGTTGTGGAGATGGATCAGAAGACACATTGCTTTGTTGCAAACAAATTATGAGCAGAGTTTGAATCTGTAAAAGCCATGTAAGAGCCATTATGTGTAGCATCAGAGACAGGGGATTCCTCAGGTCAGACTGGCCATAATCCATGACCTTTGAGTTCAGCAATAGATTCCAACAGCTGACACCAACTTTGACCATATAAAAGCATGTATGTGTGAATTAATACACATATATGTGCTTGTACATAGAGTAGCATGTATAATACTTGCATACTACACATAGTCACATGGAAAATAAATATATGCATGTTTACATACATTTATACATATGTATATGATGCAATGGTCAAAATCTGTTTCATGCACACATTTAAAAAATTAGAGATAAACTGAATTGTAAAATACTGTAATAAAGATAATGTCAGGGTGCCCTCCATGAGCATACTGGAAACAATTTAAAGATAGTTTCAGAAAGTAGTTTTCAAATTCAATTGAATTTTTGGAAAATATATACTTTTGAAAAAATCATTTTTGAATTAGTCTAAATGATTTCCAATAGCTAATTTGTAATGAAATTATATCAATCCTCTTTATATTGTCTCCCAGGTCCATTAGGAGTCTTAACTTAAATGACTTAAGAAATAGAAACACACACACAAATTAATTTAGAAACATTTAGCAAATTGGAACCCTGAGAACAAAGATTACAAACATGAGATCTCTAAGATTTTTTTCATTACCAAAGCAAAAAATGAGTAGAGAAAATAAAGAGAGGAACAATCAGTCACAGATTGGAATTTAATTACCTTGAGCTTGTATATCCAAGATTTAAAATATTGTAACTTGAATAGGAGAAAGTAGGATGAGCTTCCATTTTTAATTGAATAAATATATATTCTGAATAATAAAGAGATGAAATTAATAGAGCCTTGCATTTTTCTGCCTTTCAATATATAAGAATAATGTATGAATGCAATGACTTCATAAGGTATTTCTTAGAAAAAGTAAATCAAGCACAGACATTCTTTACCTATGCATCAATTTAGCCTAAATTATTTATGAAAAACCAACATGAATACAAGTGAAATACAGACAAGTCAACATTTAGGAAAACATGTTCTGGTGTTTTCAGGCATCTCTGAGCAGAGATAATTAGGTTTTAAATTAAAAACTATTTTAGGCAGTCAGTTGAAAACATCATAAAATTCAATATCTGCTAATTATTAATGCAGCTCCAGGGAAATCCAGCACTTATGCAAAAACAATGGAGTGTAATAACTTCATATTATTACATCATGTTAAAGCTATTTTCTTGTAATCAAACACATGAGTAATATGACATTAAAAACAACCTAGGATATTTACAGTTCATATACAGCAAAACAACATTTTGCTTTTTATTCTTACATATTTACTATATGTTTTTCTTAAAATGGATTCTCTCTATGCATTTATCTTTTTAAGTTTATGAGTAGCTCATGAATAGAATTATTATATAGACCCAAGAATGTAATGAAAGCAATAAAGGGTAAGTTTTTAAATATGCTTTGCTTCCTTAAGTAGTCTCATTGTTTTCTGTTTTGAAAAATAGTTTTAGTGCAACCTCTTTCTTTTGAGGAAACTTCTAGGACCCACCTGTGGAAGTCAGTGTAGGAGTAAAGTATTAAAAATCCTCCTTGGCAGAAATTCTAAAGTTGTGCTCCATTCTACTTGGCTCCACTGTGAATCTGGCCAGAGATTCTGAATTTAAGTAACAACAGGAGCAACAAACAGAACTGTCTATTTGACTCCTTAAGCCTCCAAATGATTTACAGTTTAATTTAACAGATGTTCAACTCAGGTGAAGATATTTTTATTTTGACAGTCTCATGAACACTGGGACCTAATGATAACAGTGCTTTTTTCAGACTGAATGATTCCAGAGGAAGGAGGACTATGAAGCCCTGGATTTCATTTCCCTAAAAAGACATTGACTTAATAACATGTTTAACTCTAAATAACGTGTATAAAAACTGCTGAAGCTTCAGTGTCTCTGTAAGGTTGAAAGCATACAACAAATTCACAAAGGCTGGACTAGAACCACTGGACTTATCTGGAATGGCCTAAACCAGCTTGGTAAGAGTCACCAGGAGAGAATGCCCAAGCTCACGTTATTGTCACTAGATAAAGAAGTGCCAGTATAAATGTGGTGGTTTGGATGAAATACACTCATGTATTGGGATACATGGTCCTAGTTGATGGAATTATTTGGGGAGGGTTGAGAGGTGTGGCCTTGTTGAAGGAGGTGTGTCATTGAGGGAGACTTTGGGGTTTCAAAAGCTCTCATAATTCCCAGATAGCTCTCTCTGCCTCCTGTTTCTGTACTGAGATGTGAGCTCTCAGTTGTGTTTTTTGGAGCCTTGCCAGCCTGTCCACTGCCATGTTCTCCAACATGATGGTCATGAACTCTAACCTTATGGAATTGTGCACCCTAGAGTTGCTTTGGTAGTGGTGTTCTGTTATAGCCATTGAAAAGTGACTAAGACAACATCCAACAACATACATTTTGGAGGGTCCACAATCATATTCTTCTTTATGTTCTACCCTAACACTGATGAGGATCAGAGCATTCTGAATACCTAGGGACAGCTGGAAGCCAAGGAGAAGCCTAGCAACCTGTAGAGACACAAGCCTGCCGAAAAGGACGCATATGGGAGGAATAGATTTTGAACTTCTGAAATACAAATCTGGAAACCTGTTTAGGTCCATTGTTACTACTTTACAAAACACTGTTTGGAGCCTTGGGTGAAGCAAATGGGGGGATAAAAATAACCAAAAACTTTACAAGTTGTAAAAGAAGTAAAAGCTTCTTCATGTTAAAGAGATGAAATGATTATATATGTTGAAAGTTCTAACATTTCATATAAAAAAAATCCCTACAAATGGTAAAGGAACCCAGAAAATTTGCAATATACAAAATTTGATACTAAACTGTCTATTAATAAGATACTATCCTAAAAGGAGATTTTAGACAATTTTATATACAATAATATCTAAAAGAACAAAAAATTATGAGCAATACTTTAAAAAGAGCAACAGATCTGTCTGTATCTATAGATTATAAATTTCTGAAATAAATCAAAGATTAGATACATAAATGAAGATACATGTAATGTTCATCGAATGATTTATATAACATTAAATTTCCTGTGTTATACTAAGGTGATTATTGTTATATATTATATGCATCTATATTTATGTCAACACCATCATGAAATAGACCACCCATAAGATATACAATACACAGCTCCAGAAGAAGTATCTAAACATCCAAGTTCACAGAAGCACAGAGTAGAACAGTAGTTGCCAAGGCCTGAGGATTGACTTTTACATCTCTTACCAATTTTTGTCAGAAGAAAAATTTCAAGAGCACAATTACAAAATGCTCACATGTTTACCATCGTCACTACTGCTGCACTGGACATTTTTCTGCAATAGTAAAAACAAATGTATCTTGAGTATTATTGTTGGTATGTTTCAAGAATATTTACTGTGCCAGGAAGCAAAATCTCTTACTATTTCCTAAGAAAAAGTTTCAGAAACTGGCATAGAAATCAAACCACTGTCTAAGAATAACATCAAGAAACTTTTGCCAGGCAGTTCCACAAAGCGCCTATCATATGCTTTATTTGCTTTATAAATATCACCACCATTTCTGTTACTTTCTGTTATTTATGCTATAATCAGTCTATTTATTTCATTGCACAAAATTGAGAAATAGAAAACATTAATACACTTGAAGAAATAATTAATTAAAACTAATAGCAAGTGACAAGGGAATGGGTAATAGTAAAGAGTGGGAGAGAATAAAGGCCAATGCCTATTAAGAAAAGAATCTCTCAGTGTAAACATTCCATCACAAATTAAAGGAATCCTTGTTCATAAGAACAGAAAATTCTTATGGCTACAAAGTCTTTACAAAGACAGGAAAATATGTGTTCCATATTTTAGATAACTTAGTAAAGTACAAACTTAATGAATAAGAATATTTGGAATGTATCTAAAATACATATAACTACAATAGTTCATCAGAAGGAGCTATAGTATAAATGTCAAATGATACAACTCTTTGGGAAAGGCATGCAGGGAATTTTTTTATATAAATTAGAAAATAACCCCTGTTGGATAAAAAAAATTAATGTTGATAGGGATAGTAACTCCCTGTGAAGTGAAAACAGACTAGAAAAGTGATGTCAAAATACCTTCCTATGAAAAAAAATACTTTAGATGTATTTTAGGCCTAATTTAAACATTTGACTTAAATCATTTTCCCCTCAGGGGATCTCAATTCAAATATGCTTCCAACTAGTGAAAGCTCAGCTGTCCTTAAACAACCAGGGAGTAGCACCACTTTTCAGTAGCTCTGTACGAATCAACAGACTACTCCATCCTTGGTATTGGAATCCATTTTGACCATGATTGCCTTCCTTTTGGGAAAGATTTTCACCACTTACTGTTGAGAAAGATGAAGGACAAGAAATAAAAGTCATGATCAGTAATCATAACTTTGATGTCAGGTTTTCGTTTAAAGGAAAGTCACTTTACCGCCTCTGCTATTGAGCAGGGTATTCATCCAAGTATATAAAGCAAGACTGATCATTAATTCTTGTCAGTGTAGCTCCACTGTCAAGTCTGAAGTCTATGTCTTTCCCAGAATGCAGTGAGGAGGCATGAGTTAGGATGCTCTTTTGCAGCAAATAAAAGAAAATCCACACCAAAATGGCCCATAATTGAAATAATGACTTAATACGTCTCATTGGAACAATTTCAGAAGGAGAATAGTTTGTGGACCGGTTCCCGAGGCATGCCAGTGAAGTCACACTTAAGAACTTTGCCTTAGCTGTTATCTTCACATTCTTTTCAGTGATGCTTATTTCCAAGTAGAGAAGAGTCTAAAGCAACACTAGGTGTGCAGGAATACATAAAGTCAAAGATAGAAGAAATAACATAGGAAGGACAAAGGACTAAAGGGTCCCACCAATCAATCAGTCAATAAGTATATTAATAAAATAAAATAAATAATGCCAGGACAAAGAAACATCAAAACAAGCCAAAGGTTTTGCACATCATTCACAGACAAAAGCAAAGGGACAGTTTGAGAACGTGGCTCAATTCCAATTCATTGTAGCCCTGCCAACATCTTACAAACAAAAGCAGTCCATGCCTCGGGAGCAGCTAGTCTT
Source organism: Ondatra zibethicus (assembly GCA_004026605.1). Lineage (NCBI taxonomy): Eukaryota > Metazoa > Chordata > Mammalia > Rodentia > Cricetidae > Ondatra > Ondatra zibethicus. Next base: position 14,926 of record PVIU01019872.1, read on the forward strand.
TGCAATGATCAGATGTGCTTGCTCCCTAACTTTGGCATGTTCACTATATGTGCTGTATTTAGAGAGAAAAGATAAGCAACACTGAGATCATACTCTGTAGGATTCCAATGATTAGATGCTCTTTAATCTTCCAGTAATTAGATACAAAAGAGTTATCAGTCAATTGCAAGATCTACTCATAAAACTAAGCAGAGATTTAAAATTTATTTTTACCAAACCTGAGAATTAATTACAAATATTATGTGATAAGCGCTAGCAGGCATGAGGTGAATAAAAGAACAAAAATACTTGGGAATGTAATTTTGTTTCATTTATTTTCCTAATTGCAGTCTCAGTGTTTTATTTTCTTCTTTTATATATCAATATTTAGCTCATATTTAAACATGAAAATACTGCTATTTTGCAACAGTTTGGGCAAAAATCTTTGCCAGATACACTTCCCACAAGGCGCAGTGTTTTATTAAGGATGTATTTACCTGAGATCACAGTTATTAATGAGAAGGACTTAAATATGGAGAAGCAATCAGCCAAGTAGAAAGCCTTGTCCTTGGTCCAAAATGGGAAATGAAATGGAAGCATATAGTTAACCCACTTTTCCATGTCTGGGATTTTATAGAACATTTTTTAAGTCTGTACACATTCAGAACACAATGTGTAGACTTTGAAAATTAACATCCAGTGTTCAGGCTGCCACAGCCCTGATCTCACCTTGCCTTAGAGCAATTTGTCTTTGGTCCTGTGTTAGGTCTTTCATTCTTTGTGAGTACTCAGCTGTGAAGTGTGAGTGCGATTACTAATAGAGAATCTTTTGCAGGGAGCCATAGGCACAAACGCCATTACAAGATGACACTTGCTTCCTTGCAGTTTGGAGGTAAACAATTCCATATTTGGCAATGCTTCCGGACTGAGCGTCCAGGCACTTCCTGCATGCGCAATAACCTAGGTATCCCTAACCAATCCCGAGGACTCTGGTGCCAGCGGGCACATAAGCAGCCAATCATGGTGTGAGTTGTGTCAAATCTCCCTATATAAGCAGCCGCCATGTTAGACCTCGCTCTCTCGCCTCCTGCTCCTCAACCAAGTGCTCTCCAATAAAGCGTGATCCGAGAAGAATCCTGAGTCTGGCTGTTTTTTCCGCTGGTCGGGAGTCAGCCAGAATCTTTCCTCTTGTGTGCCCTTGCCTTATTAAGTATAAATGCAATGGGATGGCCCCACCTGATGTCATATTATTAAATTGTATGTATTCATGGTCACTACTCCACTTACATTCCCAACTGTCATTCTTTTGGGCAACTCAGATGTTAATGTCTGAGTTAATCCTTCTCCCGTGTGTGTGTGTGTGTGTGTGTGTGTGTGTGTGTGTGTGTGTGTATGTGTGTGTGCGTGCATGTGTCTCTTTATATCTGTATGTGTATGCACAGCACAGCAGATATGTATGTGCTAATGTCTTTATGTTGCACATTCAACAACTTATATATGAGGAGGTCAGAGGAAGCCTTTGAGTGTTGGTCCGTACTTTGCACCTTATATGATACAGGTCCTCTTGTTTCACCCTTGTGACTACTTCCAAGGATTCTTCTCTCTCTGTCCCCCATCATCATGGGTGTACTAGGATTTTAGACATGTGCTACCACCAACACCAGCATGATGTGGGTTCTGGGACACTGCCCTCATGTTTGCATAGCAAGGATGTAATTCGCTGAACCATCTCTCCAAGCCACTTCATCTCCATCTACATAATCATGCATGTAAGTAGCTTTGAAAGAGCGATAATGATTTGGACCTATGATCAGAGAGTCCAAGGCAAAATCAAGTTACCCCTCAGGTGCATCCCCATACCCCCATCTGTTTCCCATTTTACTAATCTACATACTACACATTTTAACATAAGGAATCCATATTAAACCTAACATTTTTATCTGTTAACTGCTGTAAAATGCTGCACCCCAGGTTCTTGTAGCAGCCCCTTGTATAGAATAGGTGCTCAAGAATATTTATTTTTATATGTGTTGACTAGCAAAAGGCCTTTGTTTTTTACTGAAGAGTTCGAATTTCACTTTACATGATGTGGGATTCCCCTCTGTATGCTGTGATTACCATTAATGAATAAAAAACTACTTTGGACCCATAGCAGAGCAGAACTTAGCTAGGCAGGGAAAACTAAATTGAATGCTGGGAAAAAGGAGGCAGAGTCAAGGAGAAGCCATGTAGCCCTGCCAGAGACAGACACCGGTACATTATCTGGTAAGCCACAGCCACATGGTGATACACAGATTAATAGAGATGGGTTAGTTTAGGATATGAGTTAGCCTGAAATACACTTAAGCTATTGGCCAAACAGTATTGCAAATAATATGGTTTCTGTGTGATTATTTCTGGGCTGAGCAGTAGGGAACAAACAAGTGGCCTCCTCACAACACTTACATAATAACTATTTATCCATGCAAAATCAATCAGCAACTGCTTTCACATTTTTTGAGCATAAAAATTATAGATGAATTTAACATTCAACTCACCATTTATTTTGAGAAGCAAAATAGCAAAACGCTGATACTATCTTTTAGACATTATAAAAATCCCATTTGCTACCATAGTCCTTGTTAATCTAGACCAGAGTCTATCTTTCTCCCCCAGATCAAAGAGATGATGCAGCCAATGATTCTTGAAGCACACAGCTAAATACCCTCACTCTAAGCTACTTTATGTGCAATCCCCTTGAGGAGGGGAAATCATCTTTCCATTCTATTCATATGTATCCAAAGACTGCAAATTAACAGATGTAGGACTTTTATTAATTTGGAATAGAAAGTTGACCTTGTTTCACTGGACAAACAAACATATAAAATCATTGGATGCCTCTCAGAATCAATGTCTTCATCATAAAATGATAGTGGCATACTTATTTCAAAGGATTCATATAAAATATGTGATAAAATTTGCGTATGTTTTCCAGATGCCCTAAAGATGACCTTTGTTTGAAGATAGTAAAGCACTGGCAATTCTCAAAAGGGAAATAAAGGTTTTCAGTCATTTCTACATTTGCGAACCTTGATGAAAAGTTTGAAGTCATTTTTACATAAGAGAAGGGCATGGTTCCTATTCAATACAACTTTGATCTTGACACATTTCTGCTTACAAAATGGCAAATAATGGGTTGGGTAAAAGGCTTTTTGATTAAAGAGATCTTGCTGGGAAGCATGACAATATGAATCAGAATTTCTAGTCCTTACTTAAAAAAATGTGCACGGCTACTTATGGCTGTAACTTCAGAACTGGTTGGTGGGGATAGAGGATTCATTGAGGTCAGTGGTTAGCCAGCACAGCTGAAACAGTGACTTCTGGGTTCAATGAAGATTCTCCATACTAAAGATAAGATGATAAGATAAATAAAATGATGCTATCCTTGTTCAGGTCTTCTTTAGAGTAGCTCCTCTGACATTTCTAGGAGATAAAAATCTCACAGGAAACTTCCTATCCCTCTGGCTCTTCAATCTTTCCTTCCCTTCTTCTGCTTTAAACCTGTGTGTGTGTGTGCATGAATGTTGTTTGAAAAACTAAAGAAACAGAGGCCATTAATTTAAAAGAGAACAGAGGAGTTTGTAAATGGGAAATGTTGGAGCAAGAGGAAGAAAGGGGCAAATGGTGTAATTATATTTGAGTTTCATGAATAAAAGTATTTTTAAAAAGTAAAATAGACAAGGCTCACTGATAGCTCCACACCCCTGTGCCTATTAACAACATCAATTGGATTCAGTGGTTTAAAAGAAAATCAAGAATAGGACATGAATTTAGGGACATGTGAAGGAAGAGATCTGGGAGGTGATGGGAGGAATGTGGGCTGACAGGTTCAGAATCATGAAATTCTCAAAGAATAAATAAACAGTAAGTAAAGCACATTTATGTTTGCATACAATTTTTTTAAAAAGGTGATAGTTATAGGGAAAGACACTTGACACACTACTCTGGCTTCCATGTGAGTACTGAGGGAAACATGCAGCAAGAAGCTCACGCACAGGCACCAAACACACACTCACAGCACACACACTCACAACACTCCTCACACACTCCCAGCACGCACACACAGCACACACAATCACAGCACACACATACTCTCACAGCACACACTCACAGCACACACACAACACTCCTCACACACTCACAGCACGCACACACAGCACACACACAGCCCACATGGAAAATGACATGAAAATTAATATTCCAAATTCAGCACACTATAGCACTGTTATGATATAGAAATAAGATGAAGCCATCAAAAACAAGGTTATTTGAGCATAAAGAATATTTATCCCTCAAATTCTCTTCAGAAGACACTCTTCTCTTGACCTGTGATGGCCTGTGTCAATGTGATGTATTGGATAAATTATTTTCCATTTAATGCAGGGAATCAGCATGCCATTCCTTTATTGACCTTGATAGATCTCATCTGTAGAATTATGGACACTCTAGTTTTGAAAGACCTTATCCTGCCCTGTGAAGTTTCAGCTGCATCCAGATTGCCAATGTTGGGCATAGATTATGAAATTTGCCTTTTAATTTTTAAAATAATGCAAAACCTATAACTGTTTCTAAAGAAAGAATGAAGATTAACTTGGTTGCAAACACACAAGTCTGAATTTTAAATTTTCTATTTGGTCACAGACATGAAGTATAGCTGATTTTTTTTTATTCTAGAATAATTTCTCTCACAACTATTAACAAGTGGTTGATACACTAAATGGCCATTACTTTTTCTCATAAAAAGCAAGCCCTGTGGCTATAGGGCTTCAGGCTGAGCTCAGTGAGGCCACCAAGCTACTCGAGGTTTTGTTCAAAGTACTTTGGTTGTATTCATCAAACATGATTATTATAAAAGATGCCGATACCCTTTTTTAGCAAGCAGAGCTGCCCTAATTTATTGCCAATTCAAATAATTTGAAAATTTAAGCAAGACACAGTTACTGGTTATTCGACAAAATCAGCAAGTGTTGGATTTATTCCATAAAAACATAAAACTTGATTATCACTCCGTTGAAGGCATTTCCACTGTGGCTCATTGTCTCAGTGCTAATATGTGTTTTACAGCTACCCTTTGAAATATCATAAACATGCAGAGGTAAAAAAATAAATGTGTACAGAGCAGGTATTGCTTGGATGGAGTTCAGAGTACTTTGAGGAACATGGACTATAGCTGTGAAATGGGGACTCTATTTTTACATGGTGACTGGCTGAATAGTCTATAAATGCTTCCACTGCAGTCTGTTTCAAAGGCAGAATGAAACACAAAACTTTTTCTGTCATGCACAGCTACATTTTCAGGGAAAGAAAAGAAATTGCTGGGCCACAATATTATAAATAAAACAAAAGAAATAAGCTTTTTAATGAAAATTATTTTTATTGGTGCTAGCATGTCAGGGTAAATGTTTATCTTTAAGCTTATAATCCCTACATTTTCAAAAAGTCTAGGAATGGGGATCTGGGACCTAGGGATCCCCAGAGACTGAGATGAAATAGAGATGTCAATCTGGCAGTCTCTAAAGCAGTGGTTCTCAACCTGTGGGTCCCAACCCTTTTGGGGGGTCAAACCCCTATTTCACAGGGCTTATCTAAGACCATCAGAAAACACAGATAATTACATTAAAATTCATAACAGTAACAAAATTAAAGTTATGAAGTAGCAATGGAAATAATATTATGGCCGGGGTCACCACAACAAGAGGAACTGTACTAAAGGGTCACAGCATTAGGAAGGTTGAGAACCAGTGTTCATAAGGAAAGATACCTATTGTGAGAATCAGAGGCACAATATACTAGCTGTGTTTTCTCATCTGACAATTTTTGCTAATTAAAATGAATGAAGACACTATAGGAATTTAGAAAAGTGGCCATCCCCCATAGTGTAAAAGAAAATTAATAGAGGTGAATCATGGAATATAGCATTGTCTTAAAATGTGAATACTGGAAATTGAATTGCATATCAAATGACAGACAAGCATAATAAAAACTTCTCATACCTTTTAGAAAAGCATTAATCATGGTGTGCTTTATAGTATCAGGTTCATTAAAAAACAAAGGCATAAAATATTCAGTTCCAAGCATATTTTTAAGCGTTTTCAGAAGCAAGTAATTCCTGAAAGATAGATGATAAAGTGTAACTTTATACAGATATATATTGTGAAAGAAATTTCTGAAATCATATACTTAAAAAACAATATATTTGAAATTCTATCAGCAATGTGTTCTTGGAAATTGAGACAAGGGGCTATTGAAATTTGCATACATTATCTGCAAGGCTCTTTGATGTGGTTTGTAAAGAGGAAACATCTGTGGATATAAATAACAGCTCATCTGAAAGCTTTGTAATCAGATCCATAATAATCAATACTCTGTATTCGTTAGAACAGCAGCACTAATTTTCTGCTTCCCATTTCTGCTAACTTATAATCCTTTCTGAGAAGTATGTGTCAAATTTAATCACTAGGGAATGCTATGGAAAATTAAAATTGGCATAGTGTTTGTGGTTACACCAAATGAAGCCCTACTTTTCAATATCTATCCGAGGCAGGGCAAATGCTTAACCCCTGGGAGACCACATACTCTGTGCCTTAAATAAAGTGTGACTTGGCTACCGGATGGGATGTCATGATGATTAGTAATTAATACAGAGCCTCTAGTGTGATGTGGGATTTTAGAACTGGTCATGGTTATTATAACTAGCCAGCAGAATTATCTGAAGGTGCGTTCCGTTCAGTACACCATCCAAGAAATCATTATGTCTGGATACATGGCCCATTAACAAGACGGCAAAGGTCTGGGGTAAAGGCAGATCTTGGCATTTGAGATTAAAAACAGTTAAGCAGTGAGGTGTTGTTTGTTTATCTGATTTGCCTTTTCCCATATGGTCATCAAGCTTCATGGATTGCAAAGGTTTCTTGTCCGACTTGCCTCATTCTCTCTATCCTTCTCTCATCACTCAGCACACACACAATTGTTTCAGGGAATATTTGGATGAGGAACATTTATAATTTTATTTTCAGAAAATCAGTAAGACTCATGTGGTACATTTTCAACCTGGTCTTAGAGAGAGTTCAGCTGAGTTTCAGCGAATTAACAGACTTCTCAGAGGTGGCAAGACTTAAGTATAGAAGTGAAGGTCAAACAGAACTGTCAAATTTCCCAAGTCATTCTCCATTGAGACCTACCATGAAGGCCTCTTACCCTTTCGCCATGCAGGTATCCTGCTGTTATTTTCCACCTCTAAAAGGGATTAGCCTATTTTCACTGCTGCACATTTGATCCAAATATATTTCTTGCACCTACACGTCTCCCTGACTTTCTGAGTGTGGGCTAGAGAAGATGTCATGCTGCCTGTTTTTCTCTAACCATATTCTACCTCTTTCTGATTAATTCTAAATTATATATTTTATTTACTTATTGTATTTTTAAAAGGGAGCCTCACTCTATACCCAACTGACTACACAGTTCAGGCTTGCCTCAAACTTGTGACCTTTTTTGGTACAATATCCTAAATGCTGGGATTACAGACCGGTTACATCCAGGTAGATGCCAGGGGCTCTGTCACTTTGACATACAAAACTAAGCAATGCAGTGACACACTGGGTGGTGTAGAGCTCTTGTATCAGATGCTCTAGCCCCAGTCTTCAGTCTTATAAGCAGTTCTGCCACACATTTCTGTCGTAACCTCTGTAGTGCCAGAGCTTCTAAGAAGTAGAAGCATGCTGAAGGATAGAGGGCAGAACATGGCATTCTTTCTGAATGGAATACTAGATGTGATTCTTAAAAGCACTTCAAAGTATCCTGACACCTCGGGTGTAGTAGGAGAGCCAGGCTTGTTGGGGTTTCTGTCCTGCCTGGTCCCCCAGCCATTTAATCCTAGAGAAAACCACGCAGAGAGTATACATTAGGTTATGAACTGATTGGCCCATTAGCTCAGGCCTCCCATTAGCTCTTGTAGCTTATATTAATCCATTATCCCTATCTATATTAGCCACATGGCTCAGTACCTTTCTCGGCATGGCAGGTCACATCCTGCTTCTTCGGTGGTCTGGACAGGAATGCTGAGAGAGCTTCCTGCTTCCCAGAATTCTCCTATTCTCCTTTCTCCGCCTCTACTTCCTGTCTGGTTGTCCCACCCATGCATCCTGGCTAATGGCCAATCAGCGTTTATTTAAATCATGATTGACAGAATACGGACAATTCTCCTGCCCCACTAGGGCATTCTTTTTTTTTTCCCAGAATGTTAGTAAATTTATTCTAAATTGTGATACATTATAGATGCTCCCATTTTTAAAAGATGATGAAAATGTAACACCTATTAAAGTTTGTTATTTCAGGAGCTATGTCTAAATTCATGTTTGTTCACTTCAGAATTACTTTGTGATAGCCATTATATTTTGTCTTCACTCTGAGACGAAGGTCCATACATAGGCATGCTTATTGCTCCCATGTCCAAATTACTTGAAAACACTGTTCTTGTTAGAGGTCTATATACAAATGTGTGGAGGTTTGCAACATAAAAGTTATTTGAAAGCATATTCTTTACATTTATATTTTACCCACTGTAAAAAATATACTTCCCTTGTGTTCATTTGTTATTTATTATTATAAATATTATTACTATAAATATATATGTTATATAGTATTTTATCATCAAAAGGACTGTGATGGTAATTTTATATATTGACTTAGCTGGACCATGGCTGCAAGGCATATGGTCGTTTTCCCAAATATTCCTATGAATATGTTTTGAATGAGGTGAACACTGAAATAAATCAGACTTGCATACATATTGTGAATAAACTTCATCCAATCAGTATTTAAGCCTTACCATATCTTCAGAAAATCTGGATAGAATAAATATGTTATCTTCTGGACCAAAGAGAATTCTGAAACCTGTAGTCCCTGAGATTGAGTCTCTTCCAACTATGTGTATTTGTGTGTATATGTGTGTGTGTGTGTGTGAGTACGTACATGCACACATATACATGTTATATACACTATACTTAATAATGTTTGCACTTATACATGTATTATTCATACACATGTATAAATGTGCACAGAAAATTACACACATATGCATAGATGTGCTTGGTTTTGGATCCTCTAGTACCCTGCCTAATACAATGACTTAAAATAAAAATTCTTCTTAATCTCAGGGACAATAGTTTAATGGTAACTTTGATTGCAGCATAGACTTTCTCTCCTCTAAGAATGAACCTCTGCTATCTGTCAACATCTAGACTAGACACCATATTCTATTTTCTCTTGCCAGAGAAAGGCATAGGGAGCCTTCCTCCCACATAGAGAAATTTTCATAACAACCGAATGAAATTGATCTACAGCAAAATTATGGTTATAACAGAAACATGACTGCTAACGCAACATAAAAGGCAGTATTTCCCTCTGGCTCTTCCTCATTTGATTGGCTGAATATCCAATTTACATAAAATAGTTATTTTTAAGTTTATTAAAATTAATCAGACCATATTCTTGTAGATTTATACTTTAAATTTTAAATCCCTTCAAATATCACTGGGTCCCAGGGAAATTAATATATTATAGTTCCATCTAGCTATTGGAGCCTATTTACAGTAATACAAATTCTATAATTAATGTGTCTCTAAAAGTACATTCATGGCATTTAATGATCTTTTACAGCCTTCTTACTCCATGACATGTAGAAGAAAATTGTAATGAAATGAATTAAGGAGTTTTCTTTGTCTTGCTTTACCAAGTATGGTTTAAAGCACAAAAAAGAACATTTGACAGATGACCCACTGAGACTTGTGTGTGTGCCTCTTCACATATATGATAAAGGGTGGAAGCTTTAATTCCCTAATAATAGATCAACTGCACAGCATTGTATGTATTCAACTCAGTCTTTGTGAATTGAACAAAGTGGTGGAATAATGCTTTTTCTGGCAATTACAAATAAAGTAATTCATGTAATTATTCTGTAATAATGTAATTGTTGCCATCTAGACTACAGACCATAAAAAGCATTAAGTAATTGCAGGGTTATTTATGGCCTGAAAATTGTCTGGCAATTATGCTAGAGGTAATAGTAACATGAAATTCACAGCTTAATTGTTTCTTGATTTTAAAATGTGAAATGTGGGTATCTTTTGATTATAGACCTAAGCACCTTACCTGGTAATTATATCACATGTTCCACAGTGGAAAATTAGGCATAATCCCACAAAACACAGGCTGCTATTTAATTTTTAGTTCTTGGAAAAATTAGCTACTTTTAAGAAATGTATTGTGTCACTCACATTTGAAACTGGAAATTCTTGTTAATTTTATGATACTGGGCTCTTTTATGTATATGTGCCTGTAGGTGTTGATCTATGCGGTTTTGACAGAGATAGATTTGCAACTTTGCAATTTAGACACATTGTTATATAGAAAGTTGGTACTGTTCGTGATATAATTGTAAAACCTTCAAACACACAATGAATCTAATTCCTCACTGCAAAGTGAAATGTTTCTTTCGGGAGAAAGGCGGGCTTCTTTTGGAAGATCTCTTTAGGAGTAGTTGGTGTTTAATCTTTAGAGATAAACATTAGGATTCAGAAGCTTACTTTACGCTGGGGTTTGATGGCAATGCCTGTCACTCTGGTGCTCCAGTCACAGTGGTATGAAGATAGCGAGAGAGAGAGAGAGAGAGAGAGAGAAATTGGACAAGATACACTCTCTCACACGATACATTTTAGTTGTCTGTTGCTATGATGAAGCGTCAGGACCACGGCAATTTACAGGCGAATTTATTTTGGGTTGCACTTCCAGAGGGTTAGAGTCCTTAATGGTGGGGGGCAGCCAGAGCTGGAAGCTGAGTGAGCCTGTGTCTTTAACCACAAGCATGAAGCAGAGAGCTAACTGGAAATAGAACAAGGCCATGAACAGTACCACCAACTGGGGGGTAAGTGTTCCCAGAATTGTATTTCACCATACATTTCTCACTCAGAACCAACGTAGCATGTCTCCAATGACCCATTTCTTATAAATACCCTAGATATACCAATTGGCCATTTTGCTCTTTCATTGTGACAGTTGATACTAGAATTTCTTAAGAGAGAAAATTCCAGAGGTGGCTGTGCTAGCATTTCTAGATTTGGTTAGGTGAGGTCGAAGATGTGTCCTACACGTGGAGGCCACCATTCCATGAGCTGATCCTGGAATGAGTCAAAAGGAGAAAGCACTCAGTTTTCTTTGCTTCCTAATTAAGACCCTAATGTGCACATCCAGCTCAAGCCCTTGCCACCGTACCTTTCTTGGCAGGATGAATTGTATCTGTACTCGGAGAATGGAAACAATCTATTCCTTCTTAAGTTGCTTTTCTCAGGAATTTTCTTCCAGAATGAGAGGAAAAAATAACTAATACTTTCATCTAATGACGTCTCAAAGTAGCTTTCAATCACACAATCAGCTGGTTTCTAACCTTTACTATATAATCTTTTGGAGGGGGAGTAAATTTCATATGTACATTGCAGTCTCATTTCCTGAATTCATCTGATTTCCTTATGGGAAAAACAATAGTTCTGTCCCTCTTTGTTCTGTAGAAAAACAGAACAAAGGTATTGTCCTTAAGGATTCCTACTGCCCTAAAGGATTCTGAAGTGATGGCCATTTTCCCTTTCTTTGTACTTACTACTTCTCTTCCCTTACTGAGTCTTCTTATGCCCGGTGTATGTGTACAGATTTTATTCTTTATTCTTTTATCCTCCAGCACCACGAAATCATCATATGTCTGTGTAGTTATGTTCCTCTATCATTCTTGTCTACCAGCTCCCAAAACAGTTTTACTCCCTGGCTTACTGTAAGCCTTAACAAACCATTATTAATTATTTACCTGAATCTGTTTAAAGAAAAAAACCAAACACCCTACACTGAATAGAGTTTACTTCAGCAAAGAACTAGTCATGGGTAGGGCCAGCCTTTAGGACCAAAATAGGTTTAGAAAACTCCATTCAACAGGATGGAAAGAAAAGCATTTATGAATTAAAAATGGAAGTGAGATGTATGTGAATACATCATAATAAAGTACTACTACAGAGTCAGGGTAGCAAAAAGAAAATACTTTATTTCATGGCCTTGCAAGATCAGGCTTGCTGATGGAGCACAGAGGACAGCTTTTGTAACCCTAATGCAGCCTCCTTTCCTCCCCTCCTTATTGGCTAAGGAACCAAGTCAAGACATCTTCCACAGCATCTATATGCTCATTTTCCTCTCTGTCATTCACCTTACCTTCTTTATTTAATTTTTCAACAAAGTCTACATATGGTTTCAACTCTATCTTCATGTTAAAGCTTCTTAGGCGACCTTAGCTGGAAGGCTAATTGTTGGTAATTTTCCACTCTACACTTCTAATCTGAGGGTGAATAGCTTAGCTATATTTGAATGGGGGAAGTAGCAAGAATGGCAGGCATTAGCAGGGGTCTAATGTTTTCTATTAAGTTGTTACTGGGCCTAATCAGGCACAAGATATGTTTGAAAATGAGACATCAGATTTTTACTTATTACAATGTAGAGATCTTGATTTGAGTATAACTGGACAACTAACTTAACAGGGCATCGTGTTTCTGATGATATATTTGCTGTAGATAGACATAGTATAATCTCCTATCAACCTGAGATTAGCTGAAGTTTGATTGATATAACTGGCAGAGACTGTTATTTTATTAAATAATATATCCTTAAATGATCTACCATTTATTAAATACTAAGCTAGTTTGAAAGTTTGCTTAATAGAAGTTTAAAAAGTTGAAGGTTGGAAAGACGGCCTCATGGTTAGAAGCACTTCTTATATAGGTCTCATGTCAAACTCTTACCTCTTATAAAGTGGCTTACAACTATCTTTAATTTCAGTACTATGGGATCTGACTCCCACTTCTGAATTCCCATGGACACCAGACACAAAGGTAGTGCATGCATATATATATATATATATATATATATATATGTGTGTGTGTGTGTGTGTGTGTGTGTGTGTGTGTGTGTGTGTGTATGCAAATACACACAGAGACACACAGAGACATACACACACACACATACACATACATTAAAATGAGTTAACATGAAATAAAGAGATGAAAACGACACCTTTCAATTAAGTTAATTTTCTTTAGCAATGAAAAACCAACTTGCCTAATTATTGACCTTGCAGAGTATGGAAAGCTTTCTCCTAATTACCCAAGCTAACCATTTCCAAATTCAATACGTTGATTCAAAGAAACACATAGTTTTAATCTGCTTTGAATGATATGATGCTTACTAAGCAAACCGAAATCCTTGGCATCTTCCCCACTTACATAAACAAAATAAATTGATTTTATGAAAGGTCAAAAAGAGAGAAGGGAAAAGCCAGCAAGACAGAGGTGGAACCACAAGGGAAACGCATCCAACCTACGGCCTTCAAAGATCATGAATGGTAGACAAACAAAATAGATTCGTTTAGCCTTCAACATTATTCCTCCTATATATTATATACAAATACTTTATTAAATGAGCTACTCATTAGTTGTAAAGGAAACAATGAGATGAGTTTTTATAATTCATGTTTCAAGTGTGTACCTTCCTAATGACAAAGCTTATGGTATTATTTAGCATAAAATTATATATTCATTGGTTTAAATGTTTTTGTGTTCCTCAGTTTTGTGTAGCTGTGACAAAGTCCCTGCAATCACTCAAAAAGGTATCAAGTCTTATTTTACTTCTCAGTTTCAGAGGTGAGCCCAAATTATCTGACTCTATTCCATGATGATCCTGGGCCTGAGATTTAAAAAAAAAAAACCATAGTGGTGATGGGGGATTCCCCTCTGTATGCTCTGAATTTGTTTTATTACCATTTGTTAATAAAATGGCTACTTTGGCCTATGGCAGGACAGAATAGAGTTAGGTATGAAAACTAAACTGAATGCAGAGAAAAAGAAGTCAGAGTCAGGGAGATGCCATGTAGCTGCTGAAGGCGAAAGACACTGGAACCTTACCAGTATGCCACAGCCTCATGCTGATACAAACAATAATAGATGTGGGTTAATTTAAGAGACAAGAGCTAGATAGAAATATGCCTGAGCCATAGGCCAAAGCAGCTTCTTTATTAACCAATGGTAATAACACAAATTCTCAGCATACATAGGAGAATCCAACATCATGGTGGCAGGAGCACATGGCACAAATGGCAGCTCACATTATGAAAGCCAGGAGAGAAGGAGAGAAAATGGGGATGGGGAGGTACAATGTAAGAAGGGACAATAGAGAGAGAGAAAAAAGAGAGAGAAGAAAGAAAGTGGAAAAGTAGAAAGTGGAGTGAAGACACACAGACAAGCCAACAAGACAGAGATGGAATCACCAAGGGAAAACTTCCAGGGACCCACTGCATTCAAAGAACATCTGATTTCCATCCTTTCTCATTATCCCATTGAATTATGAGCCAAAGTTAGAGCCATCAATCCAGTCTCTCTCCCAAAGCACTACATCTGAACCTCTAAACATTGTTCCACTGGGGACCACACCTTCAAAATATGATCCTCTGGTTTCAGACATGAACCATAATGGTTTGGATGCAATAATTTTACATGTATTATATTTATGTGTCCATACATTCATGGACACATGCACATGCACACACACACACATACACACATGCACACACACACCACACATGCACACACTTTTCCCAGTTTCTCAAACTGTGGATTGCAATGCCATCTGGGGTTGCACAACAGAATAAGTGGAGTATTAATCAATGGCAACAGTGAAAGGTTTCTGAACACACAGGTCCAAACGTTAATTTAAAGTCAAATGTAAAATAAAAGGCATTACTAGTGGCTCTCAGCCATACTGTGACAGAAATGTCACTCAACAAATGAACTCTTTGCACTGTGATTACTGGCAAACAAGCCATCACATGGCCTGAGATGCCTGGGTTCAGACCTGGAAGATCCTATGTTATGAATTGCAATGGTTTTACTGTTCACACAGAGTTTTGTTTTCATAGTAACAATTACAGAAAGTAAAGAGTTTTTATGTTTTCGTATTGAAGAATATATTCTTTAGCATGCAATAATCAAATTACTATGTATTTGAATTTTATTGTGTTATAGTGTTTGATTTAAAAATCTGTTCTGTGAGTTGCTGGGTCAAGCTTCATTTAAAAAAGTTGTTAAACTAGGAAGTAGGGAGAAGAGCTGAGAAAAATCCATCTTCTGAAGCCATCTCACAGTTGAACCCAGAACAGCTATGGCTGCCTACATTGTGTCTGCAGAGCAATGGGCACACCAGTAGGCAGGGTTAGGTGGCTGAGAACCTCAGAGCTGCTCACCATTCATTGTTGAAGGTTTTGCCGCTGATAGACTCTTGTGGAAGACCCACGTTTGGTTTCTAGGACTCTCACTTGTACGGTCATGAGATTCATTTCTTCATTTCTCATGACTCTACTTGATTGTGTTAACAGCTGCTTGATATTCTTCCTGGAGTTTTACATTCAGTTTATTTAAAAACTTTTGGAATCACATCTCAGTCTGTGGCAGATAAAGACTAATTTTTATAGTTAGTAATTTTAACTGAACAAATTTCTTTGTTCTAATGAACTGATGCATGTTTCCAAATCAAAATGATAAAGATAATCTCATGCAATAGTAAACAAGTCTCTGTATACCTCTTCCTGATAGCAAGATAAAATCCTCCTCTACCGCTTGTTTCCTCCAGAGTGATCACCATTTATATTTCAAGAAAAATAACCCTAGTTGTTTGTCCCATGGCCACATGTTATAGTTACCTAGATAATATCTGATGTATTAATTCCTTAAGAGAAACCACTGATATTGCATAGGTATTATGATCTCTTACTCATCTAAGATGATTCCTAAATATACTGTCATTAACTTGTAAAAATTGGTCTATATTAGATGTATTAATAATTTATTTCAAATATATTAATTAATACTTCACTTAGTGGTATTTCTATAATTTCCAGCATTCATTTTTATGTTATTACTTTGATAATATTACTTTCCGGGAATATCTTCATCATGCTTTGGCTATTCTCATTCTTTTCCCTAACTTCTCTATAAACTACCCCTCCCTTCACAGTTATTTTCTTCCCTTCCCTAAGAATAATAACTATGTTTCTGTCTGACATTTTATGTGGATCATTGCTGTGAATGCTATAGTTTTTCTTCCCCTTGGAGAAATCTGAACATTTTATGTGGGGAGTATGACTTGGTAATGAATTCCCCTGGCATTTCTGTTTGTTTCCTAATAAAGTTTTTGTTTTTCCCTTGCTCATTCCTATGAGAAACAAAATCCTAGAATTTAAAACCAATAAAACTTCAGAGTCCCCTGAAACTTTGGATTTCAGCGTCTTCTCACCATGGAACCACTTCATGCTGAACAATTTACTCTTGAAGGATATTTTTTCCTTGTTACAAACTCTACATGGGCACAGGCCCCACCCCACCCCCATCACTTTGAGAATCCCATTCTACTGTTTTGGTAGCTCAGTTGCTGAGAGACTGGACTATAGTCTCTGATTTCTCTGTATAGATTGTCATGTGCCTTTGCTTTTATTGTTCCTGTGTCTTTAAAGGATATTGCCCTTGTTTTTGTCTTTCTGTCAGCATGAGAGGACTATTAGTTGCTCTTGCTATTTCTGTGTTTCATTTTGTTTTGGTTTTCGTCTCATTTTATCATTTGTGCTGCCTTGTGTCTGAAGGTTCTGTGGTTGCAGGTCTAGTTTAAAGTTCTTATCAATAGTTAAATATTTCATCCAGCTTTTCTGTTACTTTCCTTCTTGATGGTCTAATTACGATAACCTATCTGTAAGTATGGGGTTTGTACACAGGATCCAGTGCTCATTCTGTGCTTTTATTACTTTGTTTTCCCCTTGCTTTCTTGACCTTTGAGCAGTTACTGCTCAAGCTTCTTAGCTTCCTGAAAAAGACATCTCCACCAAGCCTACTTTTGAAACCATTCCTCATTGCTGTTATAAAATTTTTTATTTCTCCCATTTTCCTTCCTGAGTTTCCTCCTTACTGCTGATCTCATGCAGAGCCCTCTAATGCTGTCACATTTACACATTCACGTGCTTATCGCATTCATCACATTTGTCTTAATTTAGTTGTCTTATAATTTCTAATTATTTACATTACCTGAGCCTAGTCTTTTCTCTTAGAATGCTTCTTTCATGTTGAGGTTTGATAGTTTTTTTGTATGTGAAGACTTTACAGGTTATATTAGTTATACAGTCTTGGATAGACAACTCTGGCTATAAGAGTCTATGTTGATTTGGCTCTGAATTGGGTGTGTCCATTGTTCTTTGCAATGCTGTCACGGGAGCTATGACATACTTTAACATGTATGATATCTTCTTTTACTTCAGGTTTCCTAATAATTCCTTCTAAAGCAGGCTTACAGCCCTGTAGTTTTCTCACTAAGGTCTGTTGTCCTTACACTGAAGCCCCATTGGTAAAGTAATGAGAGATATAGTACAAGCATAAAATTTTGGATTGACTCCCTTTGCTTAGGTGACAAGAATGATGTTTAGCAAGATTCATTTGAGTGACTGTCCTTGAACCATTGTGAACAAGGTTTTTCTCTGTAGATATGGTCTTTGTTATAACATACCAAGAATAATTCAAATGGAAACTTCTTTGCCTCCCATTCCAGAGATCTTTGCATAGCACTTTAGAACTGCTCAAAGCCCTGACTTTTAAGAATTAAGATTCTTGACTCTCTCTTCCTGCGCTGAGATCGGTGGCACACACCGGTAAGGTCCAGGCGGGCTTCTTTGTTCCACAGGACCCTGAACCCTCCCTCCCTCCTGCAAGATCACCCACCTACCCCAGCCCACCCCGGCCTCTTTGTTCTACAGGACACTGCACCTCTACCCCCACCCTTACCCCCACTCCTCCTCCCTCAAGATAGCCCTTTCCTCGGTGGGGCTTTGGAACCCCAGCACTCTCTCTTCCTGCACTGAGATCGGAGGCGGCTCACACTGGTAAGGTTGTGCAAGCCTGGTGGTAAGGTCCCTGCAGGCCTCTTTGATCAACAGGACCCTGCACCTCGCCCCTGCAAGATTGCCCTTTCCTCTGTGGGGCATTGAAACCCCAGGAATCTCTCTCCCTGTGCCGAGATAGGAGGTACAGGAGGATCGGAAGTCCAGACGGGACTTCCTCTTCCTGCACTGAGATCAGCTCTCCAGAGGTGAGGGTGTACAAGTCGTCCTGGGAGGTCCCAACCCACTGAGACTCCCCTGACTGAAATCAGAGGAAGAGATGGGTAGGCATCAATCCAAGAATTCCTCCAACAATCTGAAAAGCAACATGATAACACCAGAAACCAATGAGTACTCAACAGGAGAACCTGAGCAAACTAACCCAGAAGAAGTAGAAGAAATCGACTTTAAACGTAACTTTATGAAAGTGATAGAGACCTTTAACGAAGAGGTGAAAAATGCCTTTGAAGAAAGGGATGAGAAAACTAACAAAAAGTTAGAAGAAATGAATAAATTCCTCAAAGATACCCTAGAAAACCAAGAAAAAGCAATCAAACAGGTAAGGGAAACAGTTCAAGACATAAAAACTGAAATGGACACAATGAAGAAAACACAAACAGAGGTAAGGCTGGAGATGGAAAATCTGGGTAAATGACCAGGAACGGCAGAGACAAGTATAACAAACAGAATACAAGAGATAGAAGAAAGAATCTCAGACGCTGAAGATACGATAGAGAAAATAAGCTCATTGATCAAAGAAAACAACAAATCCAACAAATTCTTAACACAAAACACTCAGGAAATCTGGGACACCATAAAAAGACCAAATCTAAGAATAATAGGGGTAGAAGAAGGAGAAGAAGCACAGCTCTAAGGCCCAGAAAATATATTCAACAAAATTATAGAAGAAAACTTTCCCAACCTAAAGATGGATATGCCTATGAGGGTACAAGAAGCATACAGAACACCAAATAGATTGGATCAAAAAAGGACATCCCCTCGCCATATAATATTCAAAACACAAAACATTCAGAATAAAGAAAGAATACTAAGAGCTGCAAAGGAAAAAGGCCAAGTAACGTATAAAGGTAAACCTATCAGAATTACACCTGACTTCTCTATGGAAACCATGAAAGCCAGAAGGTCTTGGATAGATGTGCTGCAGACACTAAGAGACCATGGATGCAAGCCCAGACTACTATACCCAGCAAAGCATTCATTCACCATTGATGGAGAAAACAAGGTATTTCAGGATAAACACAAATCTAAGCAATGCATAGCCACAAACCCAGCCTTACAGAAAGTACTAGAAGGAAAACCACATCTAAAGGAAGCAAGCAACACCCATAATAACACAGACATCTAACAGCCCTCCACTAGCACAACTCAAAGAAGGGAAAAACACAAACTCTTCAACCCTAAAAAAAATAACCGCAGTTAATAACCTCTGGTCATTAATATTACTTAATATCAATGGACTCAATTCACCTATAAAAAGGCACAGGTTAAGAGAATGGATACAAAAACAGGATCCAACATACTGTTGTTTACAAGAAACACACCTCAACCACAAAGACAGACATTATCTCAGAATAAAGGGTTGGGAAAAGGTTTTTCAATCAAACGGCCCTAAGAAACAAGCGGGTATGGCTATATTAATATCAAACAAAATCAACTTCAAACTAAAATCAATCAGAAGAGATGGAGATGGACATTTTATACTATTAAATGGAATAATCCATCAGGATGAAGTCTCAATCCTGAATATATATGCCCCTAATATAAAAGCATCCACATATGTAAAGGAAACATTACTAGAACTCAAAGCACACATCAAACCCCACACTCTAATAGTAGGAGATTTCAACACTCCTCTCTCACCAATTGACAGGTCAACCAGACAGAAACTTAACAGAGAAATAAGAAAACTAACAGATGTAATGAATCAAATGAACTTAATAGACATCTATAGAACATTCCACCCAAACAGGAAAGAATATACCTTCTTCTCAGCATCTCATGGAACCTTCTCGAAAATTGATCATATACTCAGTAACAAAGCAAACATCCACAGATACAACAAATTGGAGTAACTACCTGTGTCTTATCGGATCATCATGGAGTAAAGTTAGAATTTTAAAAGACTCCACCCCCAGAAAGCCTACAAACTCATGAAAACTGAACAGTCAACTACTGAACCACCCCTGGGTCAAGGAAGAAATAAAGAAAGAAATTAAAGTCTTCCTTGAATTCAACGAAAATAAAAACACAACATACCCCAACCTATGGGACACTATGAAAGCAGTGCTAAGAGGAAAGTTCATAGCACTGAGTGCCCACATAAAGAAAATGGAGAAAGCACACATTAGTGACTTAACAGCACACCTAAAAGCTCTGGAAAA
>PVIU01019873.1:0-35344 GCA_004026605.1 Ondatra zibethicus
GGGGTAGAGGTGCAGTGTCCTGTAGAACAAAGAGGCGGGGGGGATGGGTGGGTGCTCTTGTGGGAGGGAGGGAGTGTTCACGGTCCTGTGGAACAAAGAAGCCCACCTGGACCTTACCGGTGTGCGCCACCGATCTCAGCGCAGGAAGAGAGAGTCGAGACAGTTTTTTTTTCTGTGTTTGTAGCCCCTAGTAAGTGGACAACTCTCCAGAGGAATAGCACACACCCAAGAAAATTTGGCCAGCAGACACTGGGTTTGAAGGATATTTTTTTGTTAAAGAATACAGTGTTGGGTGATTAGGGAAGAGGTTGTGAATCTGGGAAGAGCTGGGAGGGCAGATGCATATGATCAAAACACATTATATGAAACTCTCAAAGGACTAATAAAACAAGATCAACAAAAGATTGAAAAGGTATTTATGGCCTAGAGAATTGACTCATTGGGAAAGTGCTTGTAAGATCTGAAGATCTGACTTTGGGTCCATAGAACCTGGGTAACATCTCAGTAACAGTGGCATTTGCCTAGAATTCCAGCAGCACATAGTATGTCCTGGGATATCTCACTGACTAGCCAATAGGTGAGCTCCAGGTTCAGTGAGAGACACCATCTCTATGAATAACATAGAAAGCAACAGAGGAACAAGCTAATATGGGCCTCTACCCTCTGTAGACACACACTGGCACTCATGTGCATGCATATACACAAGCACACACAATTATTCCTGACCATCTTGCGTGTGGGTGTATTTCTGTTTTGAAATTCTTCACTATAATTATTTGTATACTTAGTGGTATAGCTTTCTGCTTAGTTCATTAAGAACTCAACTCCCACTCCTAAAAATGGAAGATTATATGCCAACATGCCTATAGCAGGATTGCACCTAGAATCCACAGAGATTTTTTTCCAGAGAGTTGTTTTTAATAAAGCCTTTTCTATACAGTGGATCCTATGCACTACTGTCACACCCCACAAACCTATCCTTGCCAAATCCCATTGGCATTCATTACTGCAATTGTAACTCTCTTCACTAGGTGGCATCTGGAACTGATTTTCAACAGGTTATTTTCTTATAACTAAAAGGCATGCTTTTTACAAAGGAAGAATTTTTTTCTTTAAGACAGATCATGAAGAAATAAGTAACTCAACTATGTTTATGCAAGCTTCATCTAAGGCAAATGGATGGTACTAGAAAAAAAATCATACTGAGTGAGGTAATCCAGATGGAGAAAGACAAACATGGTATGTACGCACTCATAAGGGGATATTAGCTGTAAAGAAAAGAATAACCATGCTATAATCCACAGCCCCAGAGAGGCTAGGGAACAAGGAGGGTTGATGAGGAAACACCCAGATCTCCCTGGGAAGGGGGAAATGAGAAGAGATTTCATGAGTGGACTGAGGGCTGGTGGGAATGGGAACATGAGTTATCAGGTGGGGGATGTTGAAAGAGGCTACTGGAAAGTGGGGGGATTTCAGGGTCAGGTAAAAACCTGGCATTAGGGAAACTCCCAGGAATCTACAAGGAGGACCCCAGCTTAGACTCCTAGCAAAAGCAGATATGTAGCCTGAAGTGGCTATTTCCTGTGATTTGATTGGTGCCTAGCCCAACTGTCATCAGAGCGGCTTCATTCAGCAGCTGATGGAAACAGAGGCCAACCCACAGCCAAACATTAGGCAGAGCTGGGGAATCCTGCTGAAGACGAAGAAAAAGGATTGTAGAAGCCAGAGGGGTCAAGGACACCACAAGAAAACTCAGGCCAGGTGGTGGTGCTGCACGCCTTTAAACCCAGCACTCGGGAGGCAGAGGCAGGCAGATCTCTGTGAGTTCGAGGCCAGCCTGGTCAACAAGAGCTAGTTCCAGGAAGGCTCCAAAGCCACAGAGAAACCCTGTCTCAAAAAAACCAAACAAAAACAAACAAATAAAACAACGAAGGAAGGAAGGAAGGAAGGAAGGAAGGAAAAAGAAAACTCATAGAATCAACTAACCTGGGCTCCTAGGGGTTCACAGAGACTAAACTAACAACCAGGGAGCCTGCATAGGACTGACCTAGATCCTCTGCACATATGTTACAGTTGTGTAGCTTGGTCCTCTTGTGGGATTCCTAACAGTGGGAGCAGGAGATGTCTCTGGCTCATTTACAGGTCTTTGGGATCCTACGCCTCATACTGGGTTACCTTGTTCAGCCTTAGAACATGAGAAGGTGCTTTGTCTTACTGCAATTTGATGTGCCATGTTTTGTTGATATTCATGGGAAACCTGCTGTTTCCTAAACATAAAGGAAGGAGGAATGAACTGGGGGGGTGGGAACAGAGAGGAAATGTGGGTAGGGAGTGCGAGGAAAGGAGTGAAGGGTAACTGTCACCAGAAATTAAATAAATAAATATTTTTTTAAAAAGAAAGCTTCATATAGTTGTAAAAAGATTGAAAGGACACACATATTCTCAATTCATGCTAATTCCTAAATATGCATGTCATTGATGTATTAATATTTGTTATATGTTTACTGTGTGCCAGGTACTGTCAGTTCAATTCCATATTGGCACCCCATACCTTTACTCTTTTGATCTTTAGATCTACAAAACAAGTAATAATAAAGAAGAAAGAAAGAAGGAAGGAAAGAAAGATAGAAAGAAGGAAAGAAAGAGAGAGGGGGGAGGGAGGGAGAGAGGGAGGGAAGGAGGAAGGAAGGAAGGAAGAAAGGAAAGAAAGAAAGAAAGAAAGAAAGAAAGAAAGAAAGAAAGAAAGAAAGAAAGAAAGAAAGAAAGAAAGAAAGAAAATGCAGATAAACACAACATGGATCTTAAGCCCATACATAATAATTGATTGTGTACATTGTGTTCCACCCATATTAAGTGAGGATTTCCACCTGGGTCCTGGTAATAAAAACAGGATCTCTCTTATGTAGTTAGATGTTGCTGTTCTACTTTGTGAACCTGGGGTACTTTGCTCATAGCACCTTCATCCTATTGCACAAGCTATACTGCTCCTTTTGGTGATGCCTCATTATCAAGGGAACCACGAGGCAACCCTTTAGTAGGTTTAATCTTGCTTCTTTTCATTTTCAAGAAGCATAGATTTGTTTTACTTGACTTTTCATGAATCAGAATGGTAGTTTTAGAAATTTTTAGTCTGTTTTATCCCTCAAAGGACTAATCAGATTAATCACTAATCATTTGGTGTTCTGGAGTGACATGGAGTTTCTGCTTAATGAATGACCGCAGAGGAACAGGAAATAGAAGTGTCAGGGTTCTAAAAGACAGCACAGGCCTGGGGCTACACACTGAAACCTAACCATCCTCACTTAGTTAAATGCTTTTCATAGATTTTCCACGTATTGTTCATCCTTCCTCTGCATTCTTCTTAGAGAGTCTGTGAAAAACCACCTGGCAATATTCACTGAGTTCAACATAACCTATCTTGTGACTTGGAAATGTAAATCTTTGGTACATTCCTGCATTAGTCTGTTTTGTTACTGTAATGATATAAATATCTCAGGTAGGCCAATTTTATAGACAGAAAAAAGTTATTTTGCTCACAGCTCTGATGTTCAAGTTCAAGAATAGAGAAATGGGAAGTGAATCACTGGTCTGATCTCCAGCGAGTGTTTAACAGTTCCCACAGACTTTGCTTGCTCGGGCCTGGTCCAGCAGAGGTCCTTGGCTCAGGCCTGCTCCCTTGGAGGTCTTTCCCTCATACCTGCTCCCGCGGAGGTTGTTGGCTTGGGCCTGCTCCCATGGATGTCCCTGGTTAAGGCTTGCTCCCTTGGAGGTCTCTGGCCTGGGCCTGGTTGGTCCTGCTGAGGTCATTGGCTCAGGCCTGCTCCCCCAGAGATCTCTGGCCTAGGCCTGGTCCCATAGAGGTTGCTGTCTCAGCCCTGCTCCCTCAGAGGTCACTCCTTTCCACCTGCTCCTGTGGAGGTTTCTGGCTCAAGCCTGTTCGTGCAGATGTCCCTGGTTTGGGCCTGCTTCCACAGAGCTCTTTGGTCTGAGCCTGGTCCCACAGAGGTAGCTGTCTCAGGCCTGCTCCCTCAGAGGTCACTCCCTCATCTCTGCTCCTGTGGAGGTCATTGGCTTGGGCCACCTCCCAAAATTTGAAGGTGAATCCCTATTGCTGAAGACATCACACATTTTAGACACAGGACTCAGAGGATCCAAACTGGATTTGACCCAAAAACCTCCTCCTGTACGCCTAGCTTTCATAGTGCCAGAAGGGTCTATGCAAGCTGACAAGGGAGAAAAGCAAGCAATAGTCTTACCCAGCTGGTGATGCCTATGATCACCAATGACCAGCAGGGCAAGATGTTCCCAAAAGTACAATAGTGACACTTATATTTTGGTGGCAACCAACAGTTCTCTAATCAGACTCAAGGAATATTCAATCAGAGGGAAATCATTCTTGGTTCTGGAACCTAGCCACCTACTTGGGGCTAGTGAGCTCATGGATCTTAGAGGGGAACCTACTACCACAACTTTACTAGACCAGCATAATTCTTAACTGTGTTCTAAAACACACCCACAAAAGGAGATTCTCATCAACGAAGCTCTTCTTTTGAACAGAAGGAAACCATTACAGAAACTTACAACTGGTCTAAATGCAGGAAACAACTTTCTTAGTTAGGGTTTCTATTGCTATGAAGAGAAGCTACTCTTAATATGGAAAAATATTTAAATGTGTCTGGCTTATACTTCAGAGGTATAGTCCACTGTCATGATGGCAGGAAGCATAGCCACATGCAGGCAGACAGGGTGCTAGAGAGGTATCTAAGAGTTCTACATTTGGATCTGCAGGTATCAGGAAGAAACAGAGATACACTGGCTAGACTTGAGCATCTGAGACCTCAAAATTCATGTCCAGTAACACAATTCCTCCAGCAATGCCACACCTACTCCGACAAGGCCATGCCTCCTAATAGTCATTCCTTATGGGACTATGGGGGCCATTTTATTCAAACCACCACAACAACTAACCATGGCATGCACAGCTCTAATTGATACATCTGTACTATAACCCTATACCCAAGGCTTAAGGAAAAGGAAAATTGTAAGAGCTAGAGAGGACCAGGACATCTGCTGAGAGGTTGTATATTCTATACAGGACAGAGACATCACACACATAATTATCTAAACAATATATCCCCTTAAACAAGACTTAGAAAACGACAACACTAATTCATAGCCCAACATGAATGGGGGAAATATCATAGATCTACTATCTCTAGATTAAGAGCTATAGACAACAGCTGCTGAGAGAAGAATTAGTCTTCCCCAAGGATGAGCCCCATAATTAGTCTTCCAATGCCAAGTGGCCAACCCTAAAAAGACATATGTAAAACAATATTGAACAGACTCAACAGGTTGCATTTATATGTTTATGTTTTATGTGGTGGCTTGAGCTTTATATAATGAATACAGTGCAATATAGTCCACTAATTTTTAAATGATAAACTTGTATACATACACTAAAAAGTTATTAAACCTTTAATAGTAAATCCCATCATATATTATACATGGATGAAAATTGGGAATAATATATGAAATAAGCATGTTACAAAAGATTACATTATTCCACCTATGTGACCTACATAGGGTGCTCAAATATGTAGAAATAAAAAGTGTAATGGGGGCTATCATAAAGTTAGGGGAGAAGGGTAAAAGGGAAATTGTTTTGTGTGTAGAAAGTTCAATTTTGCAAGATGATAAATTTCTGAAAATGTATTGCTGCATAGGGTGTCTAGAGTAAACACTATTACACTCTATGTCTACAAAGTGTTCAGTTGATAAATCTTTAGTGGTTTTACCATTATAAAAGTCAATGAAAAGCAACACTCCAATAAGTAACTGGGTAAAAGTTTTGAAAATTTGCTATGTAAAGAAGGCATACAAATGCCAGACAAACACATGAATAGATGTTATACATAGTCATCAGAAAAATGTGAATGAAAATATAGAGAAATCCCTTCTGTCCTCTCCTGAGAATGGTCACAAATGAAAAGAGTGACCAAAACCAAGGTGGGCAAGGTTGTAGAAGAGAGAACTCCCATAAACTGCCAATGGGCAATGAACATTTATAGTCACTTAGGAAAACATTTTGGTAATTTCTTATAATATCTATATTTTAGCTACATATAACCATGCTTTTACACTCCTAAGTATTTACTACACAGGAATAAAGCATGTGTCCATAGAAAGATATATAGCCAAATGTTCATAGCAGCTTTATTTACAAGAACCATAAATTGAAAATAAGGCAAAATTTCCTCAACAGATGGATGGGTAGAATAAATTGTAGTTGAGTTGACACTCCATATGTTCAGGTTCCACATCTGTGAATTCAACAAACTGTGGATCAAAACTATTTTTATAAACATACCATCTGTGCTGAGCACGTACTGCTTTTCTTGTCACTATTCACTAAACAACATAATATAACAATTATTATCATAGCATTGACAGTATGACAGATATAATAAGTAATCTGTAGATGATTTAAAGTATACGGAAGATTTTAAACATTTTATATGCAAATAGTATGCTATTTTTATGAGGCATATGCGCAACCGCATATTTTACCATCAACAACAGCTCCCTCAGATACAGAGAGACAACGGTTTATGAACTTACTGGAAAACAAGCTGCCATAAAAAGAAAGAACAAGTGATAAATGCAACTATATAGATGTCTAAAATTCCACAGGCTGAATAAAAGAAAACAGGCCAGTTAAAAAGTCACACTGAGAATCGTGACTGCTAAGCATTTATCCCTAAATGGGACATCTATTTCATATATACCCAAGAATCTAGAGAACACCATGGGAGAAGCAGAAAAAAATGTAAGATCCAGAAGATTTGGAAAAGTGTTATGAAATACTGCCATCCAAATTATGGTACCACCATTGCAATAAGGAATACATAGCAGCAATTGATTGATAGATACCTGTACAAGGCTGAGCCCCTCAATATTCTGCCATAATTAGAGGAAGTGTCCACAAGACCCTACCACTTCCTGAGGAGCTCATTGCTGTTAATGGTTGCTGAGGGATGGAGTGTCCTTTTCTCATAACCCCTAAATGACTAGTTGGAAATAAGTTCAGAGGGAAAGGAAAGGGGGTGACACAGGATAACGGGAAGCGAATATAATCCCGTAAATTGTATATATGTATATAACTTCAAATATTACAGATCTATAAACTTTTATAAAATGTGTTTCTCATTGAAAAAGCTCAGCCTCTGGGTTTCCCTTCATATAGAAAATAAAAACTAATTTGTAATCACAGATCAGTGACTTCCTGGGGTCAAGCTGAGAAGGGGAATGGTGGGAGTCTTTGAATATAGAACTTAAAATATTATATTCTGGGAAAATAAACTTAATGCTATTTACATTAATAGCATTAAAAACCGGATTGTTTGTCAGTATTTCCCACTGTTCACTGTGAAGAGAAGCTTCTCTGAGAAAGGCCAAAGGTAGGATTTATCTAGGGATATAAACATAGATGTTTAGAAGGCAGTTTGACACCATGGCAATTTAGCCAAAGAACAGTAATAAGTTCCTCCCGAGAGCCTATGGCTTCCCCTGCTATGGGCTTTTGACCAGATTCACAGTACCAGGCTTGAAAACTCTCCTTCTGAGCTGGCCTCACACCCAATCATTCCAGATGTGCTACTATTAGACCAGTGTGCTCATTTTGCCTAGCAGGTTGGTATTGTAGCTCTGAAGGTTCACAGGTAGGCCAGAGGGCTGATATGTTTTCTCCCCTAGCAGCCTGTGCAGCGCCTCACATCATAATGAAAGCCAGAGAACAGGAAGGATGCTTACAGTTCAGTGCTCGCTGCTTTCTCTCTATCTTGTAAGCAAAGTATGCAACATTTTCAGCAACAGGGTTTTATTGTCTATTTCTGGTGGCAACCAAGAAGAATTGCAAGAGATGGCCTCTGCAGCCTCCCTGGGCAATAACTCATAAAGAGGTATCCCACACTTGGCAACACAATTTTTGTTTAATAACCCATGGCTTTTAGGAACAGCATAACCCAGCCCTGAAAGATCTCCCTTTTGTCTTATTTTTAACATTTTTTTTTCAGTTAGCTTATAAAGTAGTAGGTTTTCACATGGCTCTTCATATACTGTTCTTGTTGGTTAATGCCCCCCTTCCCTTCAGCCATACCCCTGCTTAAACCTATTCACCCCATTCTCTTCCCCTGTTTTCATATAACTTATATTCTGATATCCTTCCCCCACCCGTCAAATCATACCCACCCCAATGGCCCTTTTCCTCTTTCCTGGCTTAGAAAGGATTTCCAGGTTAAGCGCACAAATCTAAAGCTTTAAAGCTAGGATCCACACATGATAAAGAACATGCAGTATTGGTCTTTTGGGGCCTGTGTTTTCATACTCAGTATAGTTTTTTTTTTAATTCTGTCCAATTACCTACAATTTACTTTTAGCCGTTGAATAAAATTCCATTATGTATATGTACCATATTTTTTCATTGTTCGTTTATTATTTTATGGACATATAGGCAGATTCCATTTCATAGCTGTATAAATAGAGTGCCAGTGAATGTGTTTGAACAATTATCTCTGTAGTAGGATGCCAAACCCTTAGAGCTTATGTCAAGGAGTGGTATAACTGAGTCATAGAGTAGTTCTATGTCTATCTTTTCTGAGAAATCCTCACACTGCTTTTCATACTGGCTGCATTAGTTACTTTTCTATTGCTGTGATAAAAGATCATGATCAAGGCAACTTATAGAAGGAAGCTTTTAATTAGGCCGTACAGTTTCAAAGGGATAGGAGTCCATCACCATCCTGGCATGGGATCATGGCAGTAAGCATGCAGGGAGGTATGCTGCTGGAGCTGGAGCTGAAAGCTCGCATTTAGACCCTCCAACAGGAAGTGGTGAGCATACCGGAAATGACATTGAGTCTTTTGAAAGCTCAAGCCCACCCACAGTGGTGACACACCTCTCCAAAAAAGGTTCACTTCCAAATCCTTCACAATCAGTTCCAACAACTAGGAACCAAGCATAAAAGGCTGTAGGGGCCATTCTCATTCAGACCACTCCAGTGACTGCAGCTGCTTATACTCCCACCAACACTGAAGAAGAGTTTCCCTTTCTTCACATCTTACCACCGTTTTATGTTTTTTGATTTCTTGATGATAGCCAGTGTGGCATAGAACCTAAAAGTGGTTTTGATCTGCCTTTTCCTGGTGGCCAGTGATGTTAGACTAATTTTAGACAAGGCTTCCAAGAACACAATTGAGAATAAATTGTCCCCTTACTAAATGTTGCTGAGAAAAATGGATACATACAAAATAATAATATTTGATTCTTAAATTGCCCTCTTAATCTCTCAAAGTAGATTTAAGTGCTAGGGAGTATACTTCAGTCGTAGATTGCTTGCTTAGCATGTAGGAGGTATCACAAAACGAAACACTAACCACAAAGAAGACTTCAACTTAATGCCTGGTCATTTAAAACTTATAATTTAAATAATTAATACATGATAATTTAAAACATTTGCAAAACCAAGTAGGACTATACCAGTGAAAAATAAGCACACCAAAGACAACAACCAAGAAAATTTTAAAATGAACCCTTAAAATGAGACTATACATGTAAATTCTATATTTGATAATACATATTATATATACCATTGATAGATGGTTAATATTATAATATATATATAATTCATGTCATACAAAAAATAACAAAAGCCAAAGCATCTGATTTTAAAATAGGTAAGCAAAGAAACTTAAGAGACATTTTTTTTCAAAAAAGGGATAGAGTTGACCAGCAAGCACATGAAAAATTATTCATCATCACTAGGAACCAAGAAAATGTTAATCAAAATCAAAGTAAGATAGTGTTTCACGTCTGTTATTATGGCAATATCAAGAATGCTATATAATAAATGTTTGAAAGGCTATGGTGAAAATAGAGCCCTTCCACACTGTTGATGGAAATGCAGATGAGTATTAACAGTATGTAAAACAATGAAGAGCTTACGCACCGCCATGAGGACCAGCCTCTAGCAGCTCAGAGATTAAGGGGGATCCATAGAGTTGACAGACTAATCACTCAACTTGACTTTTCTATCTGAGGGAGTAAAACCTAATTCTCTGGGGTCAGCAAGGGGAGGCTGAACTTAACTCGCTGGGGCCAGCGAAGAAAGGAAACACACACCACACACACACACACACACACACACACACACACACACACATCTCCAACATGTCAGGATCTCACCTAAGGTGCTGATGAATGGCAAGCACTCAGCAAGTCAGAGAAACTAGAAAGGAGATACAGATCAGGTGAGCTGCTGGATAGACAGACACACAAGGAGTTTTCTGAGGGCCAAAGCTTAGGTCTTCATTTTATTATTCTTACTTTTGCTTGATCTACCCTATTCCTTTTCTGTCCTGTTTTTCTACCCTGATGTTTTTCTTCTGACTATATTTTTCCCCTTACATCTTATATATCCCAGCAAAATCTTTCAAGCAATATAAAATTACAATGTTGTTACATTCTACTTTCCATGTGAATTATTATAATGAATACAGATAAAAAAACACATTTCCCATTTCCCTTATATAATTGAACACCCTATATACTATAAATAAAAACCAAATTATCCAAAGAACCCACATACATTTATATCCAAGCAACTTATTATAGATTAGCAGAATGTAAGCAAGCGAAGTATTTTTCTCTTCCTGGCAGGCTGCATTTTGCAGTTACAGAGAAAGGACCAATTATTTTATTATTTATCTCAAAAGGCAATCTTACAAGAAATCTTAGAAGAATCACAAATCTAAAATTTTGCGTATGAAAAACAATCAGTCATTTCTAAATCCTCCGGGTGCATACCCATTCGTCAACCGTTCTTTATATCAGGAAGCCAAGGGCAGAAATGGGTTCAAGGAATCATCATCACTGGTCATCAACCAATCCTAGCAGGAAAGGCAGGTCATCCTATAATAATTAGGCTGCTTTGTTCTTGTTCCTTGACCTCAGTGAGTCCCCCACTCAACTACGTGCCTTTCTAAACTTCAGATTGTTTCCCAAGGTTTTTCACCTCAAAGCTATCAGCAAAGACATCTTAATCTAACCTTAAGTCAGATTTTAAAGCTTTGTTTCAGCTGTGATGCACACTGGAACCTGTGAAGACATCTCCCAACATTAAGATTAAAAGAACTTGAGGTAGCTGGACTTCTGGGACTCAATTGTTTTTTTTTTTTCTTAATCTTTAACCTAAACCACAATCTGTATGGCTCCTCAAGAGAAACAAACCAGCAATGTGACATTTCCTTGTTCTATTTTTCTATCTTCTGTGGCTCCAGTTTTATCAGGGGTGAGGGAAAACACTTTAAACAGTACATCTTAGGAGGAAGTCATCTTCATAATAATCCACAGGTAAAAATGCCCAGTAGAACAGGCTATTTCCACGAGATAATCACACTACATTAAAGGTAGTGGGACTCTCCCCACACTCATTCACCCTATGACAGATACTAGAGAAAAATGGCAACAGCAAGAGACATTCTGAGACTGAAACTGTTGGGGTCTTGCCTATCCAAGATCCACCATCATTGTCTTGCATGCTGGTGGGCCAGTCCTCTAAGTCAATTGCCACCTGCTGCTCCTCTGCCATGGCCATCAGCAAGAGCTCAACATATAGTTAAAAATAGAATTTCCAGCAATCTGATTCTTCTACTGTGCCTTTACCCAAAAGATATGACATCACTAAGTAAAGGAAATGTCTGCACTCCCATGTTTATTAAGGCACTATTCACAATAGCTAAGGCATTAAAATGCACTAAATGTCTGTTGACAGACAAATGAATGACCCGTGGTATGTATACAATGAAATATTATTCATATTTGAAGGAAATTCTGCTGTTTGTGTCAAACACAGATGGATGTTGTAGATATTGTGCTAAGTGAACTAAGTCATGTAAAGACAATGTGTAACTTCATTTTTCTGTGGTCAAAATCAATATCCTGTAGAGAGAATGTTCCAAGGAGTGGGAGAAGGGGAAAGTGATTAAAGAATCCAAAACTACAGCTACACAAGGTTAGCCTAGACATATAATGTATGGAATGATTATACTATAATTAGTAATGTACTATAATTCACCCAGGGATGGTGGTGCACGCCTTTAATCCCAGCACTTAAGAAGCAGAGGCAGGCAGAGGTCTGTTAGTTCAAGGCCAGCCTGGTCTACATAGAGAATTCCAGGATAGCCAAAGGTATAGAGAGAGACCCTTTCTTAAAAGAAATCTTCTAAAAATGTAGTATAATTTGGAAATTTGGTCAAAGTGTGTTTCAGCTGTTCTCACAAGATCAAAAGTGTGGTATATATATGAGAAGAGAAGTATGCTCCCTTGCTTCAGTTTACTGGATCATTTCTGTCTTACAGGTAGATAAAATAACTTGTTTTAAATATTGTAAACAGGAACATATATAAAGTGATCAGTTAAAGAACAAATTGTGAATTCACAATAATGACACACAGACACCATTACTAATTTTGCAACCACATATGTACAAACCATATTTTTCACTGGAGAAAGAAGTTAACATTTTCAGTACTAGGCATGGACAACAGTGGTAGAGCACTTGCCTAGAATATATAAGGACCTGGGTTCAATTCCCCAAAATACAGAAAATTAACAATGTAAACATAGTTGGTGTGTACATTTGTCTTATGTGTGTGTGCATGTGTGCGTGTGCACATGACTATAATTGAAACATGACATTGAATATGCTATATTTTCTTGGTTGTAAATTTTATAACCATATATACATGCATAGGTTCAGTTTCTTCTACCTATTGGAGAGACTCTGGACCTCTTGTCTTTGGGCTTAGAGATCCCAAATATGATAGATACAGAAGACTGCTGCCAGTGAGTGGAAATTTTAAGATATTCTGGCTGATGGCATTAAGTTGTTTCTCTGTCTCCCTGCCAGGATTATTTGTTGAGTCCCCACCTGAGACTTTCTAGGGAGATGATTTGGAGCTTCTTTCTTAAATAGCTTGGCCCTAATTTTTGAAAAAGAAAGCAGATAATATTCCGTAAATAATACATAAAACAGTGGAGAGTGGGGGCATTGCCAGTCCTGTTTCCTAGATGTCATGTATGTATTAAACACATTTCACTCGTCATTGGTGCCATAGATTTGATTTATTGACCATCTGCTTTCCTACATTTTTTTCCACCATAGTGTCTGTTGATATGTCCACACTATGAGACATGGTCCCTTCCAGGAAGACCTCCACCAACACAACAAAATAGCTTCCCTTTTAAGACTTCCCACACATCCTCCCCACCCACTCTCTGATATTCAGTGTCCAGGATACAGATGCTTATACCAGTTTCCCTGAATCATGCTCTGAGCTCAGAGGCAGGCTGTTGCTTAGCAACGGTGGCTCTGAGCCAAATAGAGCCCCTGGAAAACAGAGTGACCCCATGTGATGCATGCAAGTGCTGTTAGAAAAGTGGATCATACTTCTAAGTCAACTCCCAAAGCAGCCCACTTCCTCACCTCACCAAGGCCCCCTGCCCCATGCACTCAACCCTGTGTTCTTAGAACTCTGTGCTCTGGAGAAAGTATACCATCTGCTGATCCCTACATACACTTTCCAATCACCTCAGGGTCTCCTTCACAGAAAAGGGGGGATTTGAACAGGACTCCCCACAGATCTTCATGTTTGTCCATCAGGTTTCAACCACTGAGCTTGTCCTATGATTTATAGCCCTCACGCTGGAGGAACACTGACAAAATGGTCTGTTCCTTCCTGGCTTCATCTTGCTGTTGAGTAATTAGTTCAAATGACATTTCCAAGAAGTAATTATATTGTCAACCCATTGATCCTGCTTGCTTTTTACTGTTATATTTTTCTCAAAGTATAAGGAGAAATAATTCACTTGGAACACAGACGAAAACAGGATGAGAAAGCACATTAAATACCAGGAATGGAATGGTAGTATCTTGCCTGTATAGACTTGTACAGTTAGAAGTTGAAAAGTTGTGTAATAACTTTTGTCCTCTTC
This sequence comes from Ondatra zibethicus, assembly GCA_004026605.1. Lineage (NCBI taxonomy): Eukaryota > Metazoa > Chordata > Mammalia > Rodentia > Cricetidae > Ondatra > Ondatra zibethicus. Next base: position 14,054 of record PVIU01019873.1, read on the forward strand.
CTCAGATCGTCCCATAGCTCACTACACCTAGAAGTGACACTGACTGCAAACACATAGTGGAGATATGGACTTGTTCCTGCTTGCTGGTACCTGTTCATGTACTCTTTCTGTAGGTAGAATATCATATTAATGTCAGAGAGTGAAGGAGGCAGAATAGGAGTGAGAAATTCATATTTTCTAGGAGCTGCTATAAGTCACAGACAATTTATTATTTGTAGAATTTTTTTATTAAAGTCCTCAAAGGGATACTCTGAGATAGCCATCTTTGTTTCCTTTCTACAGGTGGGCAAATGATCAATCTCAGACTGACAGGAAATTTTAAGGAGGTATCAAATGGATCTCAAGGCCACTTTGAATGTAGTGTACACTAACTAGTTTGGGGAAAACATTTGTGATTACACACACATACACACCACACACACAAAAATAATATTTACATTATGCATTTTGTTTATTTTTAAGACTGTATTTGAATTCCAACTTTTCTTCCTTCTCCTTTCTTTTTTCCACCAATTGTTATTGTGTGCATATATGTATTTGCATATGTGTAAATATTCCCAAATATAACCTGATGAGCACATATAATGTTACTTGTATACATGTTTTCAGAGCTGTTTGGCACTGAACAACATATACTTGGTTTGTTTTGTTTTTATTGAACTATATATTTTTCTCCACACCCTCCCTTCCTCTCCCCTCTCCTTCTACCCTCTCCCATGGTCCTCAGGCTCCTGATTTACTCAGGAGGTCTTGTCTTTTTCTACTTCCCATGTAGATTAGATCCATGTATGTCTCTCTTATGGTCCTCCTTGTTGTCTAGGTTCTCTGGGATTGTGATTTGTAGGCTGGTTTTCTTTGTTTTATGTCTAAAAGCCAGCTATGAGTGAGTACATTTGGTATTTGTCTTTCTGACTCTGGAATACCTCACTCAATATGATGTTTTCTAGCTCCATCCATTTGTCCACAAATTTCAAGACGTCATTTTTCTTTTTCTGCTGTGTAGTACTCCATTGTGTAAATGTACCGCATTTTCCTTATCCATTCTTCGGTCAAGGGGCATTTAGGTTGTTTCCAGGTTTTGGTTATGACAAAAAATGCTGCTATGAATATAGTCGAGCACATGTCCTTGTGGCACAATTGAGCATCCTTTGGATATATACCCAAAAGTGGCATTGCTGGGTCTTGGGGTAGGTTGTTTCCTAATTTTCTAAGAAATCACCATACTGATATCCAAAGGAGCTGTACCAGCTTGCATTCCCACCAGCAATGCAGGAGTGTTCCCTTTACCCCACATCCTCTCCAGCATAAGTTGTCATCAGTGTTTTTGATCTTGGCCATCTTACAGGTACAAGATAGAATCTCAGATTTGTTTGATTTGCATTTCTCTGATGACTAAGTATGTTGAGCATTTTCTTAAGTGTCTTTCAGCCATTTTAGATTCCTGTGTTGCGAGTTCTCTGTTTAGGTCTGTACTTCATTTTTTATTGGATTATTTGTTCTATTGATGACCAATTTCTTGAGTTCTTTGTATATTTTGGAGATCAGACCTCTGTCTGATGTGGGGTTGGTGAAGATCTTTTCCCATTCTGTAGGCTGCTGTTTTGTCTTGTTGACCATGTCCTTTGCTTTACAGAAGCTTTTCAGTTTCAGGAGGTTCCATTTATTAATTGTTTCTCTCAATGTCTGTGCTAGTGGGGTTATATTTAGGAAGTAGTCTCCTGTGCCAATGCATTCAAGTGTGCTTCCCACTTTCTCTTCTATGAGGTTCAGTGTGATTGGTTTTATTTTGAGATCTTTGATCCATTTGGATATGAGTTTTGTGCATGGGGATAGATATGAATCTATTTTCATTTTTCTACATGTTATCCAGTTTGCCAGCACCATTTGTAACAGCATATATTTTTATAGGTGAGCTTTTGCAGAAAATGTTATTCTCTGAGTCATACAGATATAAATATAAGCATAATTATACTCATAAATAAATTAGGCAGAAAGGAAATTTATACTTTATAGTCAAATAACAAAGAAAGAAAAGCTTAACAGAATTTTAAAAGGCACTAGACAACTATAATGTGTAATAAGCAATGCAGGCAAGAAACAGAAATGGATGCTCATTCTGCATCAAATCCCATAGCAGAGTAACCATGGCAACCATGTTAGTCCAGAAAGGCTAGGATAAAGGAACAATTGCTGTTGATTTCTTTTATGATATGTGCTAAATACTACGTCAAATTGAATTGACCACAGTAAGCAATCTCAGGTAATTGAAGTATTTCTCAGAAATATGCATTCCTGGAAGTTTCATTAATAAACATATACTTACTGTACAAACATACACATATACCACACAACACACACACACACATACACAGACAGACAGAGACACTCACCACCCCTGCACATGTCTGCCACAAGCAGGTTATGAGAGTTTTAGCTTCTACAACATTCAAAATGTTTGCTATGGTCAGTCTTTTTAAAAATTAGCCATTTTTATGAAGACATAGTGATATCGTGTAATTTCCCCTTCTCTCTTACCTAAGATCCTAGGAATTCATTTAAATCAACTGTTGGAAATGTGATAATAAAGAAAAAATACATACTTCAACAGATTCAATTGTGGTTACATTTAATCTTTTCCTTTTTTCCCTATCTTTCTCTCATACAATTTATCCTGACAGCAGCCTTCCCTGCCTCCAACCCTCACAGCCCCCATTGCCCTCTCCTCCAGATCCACTGCTCCTCCATTTCCCTTCAGAGAAGAGCAGGCCTCCCAGTGATATCAACAGAACACATCATAATAAGATACAATAAGACTAGGCACAAATCCTCATATCAAGACTGGACAAGGCAACCCAGTAGAAGGAAAAGGGTCATAATAGCAGGCAAAAGTCATAGATACACCCCCACCCACACCACTGTTAGGAATCCCACAAAAAAACCTCCAGCTAAATAATCATAGAATGTGTGCAGAGACCCTAGCACAAGTCCACGAGAGCTCCATCATTGCCACTTCAGTCTCTGTGAGCCCTTATGAGCCCTGCTTAGTAGATTCTATGGGCCATGTTCTCCCAGGGCCCTCAAACCCTCTGGGTCTTATAATCCTGAGCCCCTCTTCTGTGGGGTTCCAGAGCTCTGTCTAATGTTTGGTTGTGGGTGTCTGTGTCTATTCCCATTAGTTGCTGGAGGAAGCCGCTCTGGTGATGATTGGGCTAGGGTCCAATTTATGAGTATAGCAAAATATCATTAGGAATCATTTCATTGACTTTTTATTTATTTGTTTGGTTGATTGGTTTTCTTCTGCTCTTTTGTTTTGTTTTTGTCAGTTGTGTTTGGCTCTACCTCAGTTCTGTGAGACATCCAGCTTCCAGATCCTGGTCATCAGGCAGTTTCAGGCATGGGCTCCCTTAGACCAGTCATTGGTAGGCCACTCCCACAAGCTCTTAGCTATCATTACCCCAGCTCATCTTGCAGGCAGAACAAGTTGTGGGTCACAAGTTTTGTGGCTGGGTTGGTGTCCCAGTCCCACCAGTATGAACCTAGACTGGTTATAGAAGATGGCCAGTTTAGGCTCCATATCCTCCATTGCTAGGAATCCTTGCTAGAGTTGCCCTCATAGGTTCCAGGAAATTCCTACTGCATTAGGTTTCCATATTGTCCACTAAACACCCACCTATTTCAGTCACTTCTCCCCATACTGTCTCCCTTCATCCCTCTCTCCCCTACCTGATCCCCCAGTTGCCATGCCCACCCAGAAAAAATCATTCTATTACCCTTTCCCAGGGAGATTCATGTGCCCTCCCCATACCTCTCCTTTTTACCCAACCTCTCTGAGTCTGTGGTTTATAGCATGATTATCCTTTAGCTAACAGCTAATATCCACTTATAAGTGAGCTTATATTATATTTGTCTTTCTGGATCTGGGTTGCCTCACTCAGGATGATATTTTCTAGCTCCATTCATTTGCCTGCAAATTTTATGGTGTCGTTTTTTCTAACAGTGAGTAATAATCCATTGTGTAAAGGTACCACATTTTCTTTATCCATTCTTTGATTGAGAGACATCTAGGTTGTTTCCACTTTCTGGCTATTATGAATAAAGCTGCTAAGGGCATAGTTGAGCCATGTCTTTGTGGTTGGGTGGGGCATCTTTTGGGTATATGCTCAAGAGTGATATAGTCAATTTTCTGAGGATCCACCATATTGATTTCCACAGTGGTTGTATGGGTTTGCACTTCAACTAGCAATGGAGGAGTGTTCTCCTTGCTCCACATCCTCTCCAGCATAAGCTATTATTGGTGGTTTTGATCTTAGCCATTCTGACAAGTGCAAGATGGAGTCTCAAAGTAGTTTTGATTTGTGTTTGCCTGATGGCTAAGGATGCTGAACATTTCTTTAAGTGTTTCTCAGCCATTTGAGATTGCTGTAATGAGAATTCTCTGTTTAGATTTGTAGAAGATAGAAAGATCCCCCACACTCATGGTTCAGTAAAATGAACATAGTAAAAACGGCTATCCTACCAAAAGCAATCTACAAATTCCATCCAGTCCACATCAAAATCCCAACACAATTCCTTACAGATCTTTAAAGGAAAATACTCAATTTCATATGAAAAAAACAAAAACCAAGGATAGTTAAAACAATCCTGAACTATAAAAGTACTGCAGAGCTATAGTAATAAAATCAGCATGGTATTGACAGAAAAACAGACAAGTAGATCAATGGAATCGAATTGAAGACCCTGACTTAAATCCATACCCCTACGACTTTTTTATAAAGAAGCAAGAAATATACAATGGGAAAAAATAAAGCATCTTCAACAAATGGTGCTTGTCTAACTGGATGTCGACATGCAGAATGCAAAATAGATCCTGCATGAAACTCAAGTCCAAGTGGATCAAAGACTTCAATATAAAACCAGACACATTGAAGAGAAAATGGGAAATAATCTTGAATGCATTAGCAAAGGAGACAACTTCCTGAATAGAACACCAGTAGCACAGACACTAAGATCAACATTATAATTAATAAATGGGACCCCCTTGAAACTGAAAAGCTTCTATAAGGAAAAGGACACAGTCAAAAGGACAAAATGACAGCATACAGAATAGGAAAGGATTTTCCTAATCCCACATCTGATGGAGGGCTAGTATTAAAAAGATATAAAATATCAAGAAACTAGACATAAACAAACCAAACAATGCAAATAAAAGGGGGAACATTTAAATGTAAAACTACTCAACTGTTTTACTGATTTTATTTTCCTGGAGATGATCTGTAGATTTGTCTCTAGTATACTTCTCCCTTGTTCCAGTATATTTCTCAATAATTTCCATAAAACTTAAAAAGCAGACAAATGAGATGTCTCAACAGAAAATGCTTGCTGCACAAGCCTAATGACTTAAGTATGATTCCTAGATCCCATCAGATCCTCAAAGGTATCTTCTGACCTCCAAACGTGTTATATAGCACATATATATGCTGGCTAGTTTTATCAACTTGAGTCATTTCAAAGGAAAGAATCCCAATTGAGAAAATACCTTCATAATATCTGACCATAGGGAATTTGCTTAGTAAGTGATTGATAGGGAAAGCCCAGCCTATTGTGGGTGGTGCCATTCCTGGGCTGGTGGTCCTGGGTACTATAAGAAAGCAGGCTGAATAAGCCATGAGAAGCAAACCAGTAAGCAGCAGCACCCCCACTCCCCCACATGGTCTCTGCATAAGCTCCTGCCTCAGGGATCCTGTCCTGTTTGAGTTTTTGTACTCACTTCCTTTAATGATAGACTACAGCATGGGAATGTAAGCCAAATAAATTTGCTCCTCCCCAAGCTGTCTTGGGTCACTGTATTTTATTAAAGCAATAGTAACTCTAAGACAACATGCATGCTCTCTTCTCCCCCTCACACAAACACACACAAATAAGAATACATTAAATCACCTTTTTAAAAACTGACACAAAAAGTCAGCTACCACATACCTTTTCCATCTTAGAGTAAGTTCTCAGCCTGAAAGGATCAGTCAGCAATCATTATTAAACATTTGTTTGATAAGAGCTCAGTGAAAATGCAGAAATGTTATTCCAAAACACTGCCATTATAAATCTCCAGGAGGCATGGAATATTTAGAAATAATCTATCCTCATATGAACAATATCTATGCATTGAACTCCATAAAAATTTGCTAATGTACTTTAAAGAAGACCCAAGTAAATAAATGTGTGAAGTATTTTCATAGTTTAGAAGACTCAGTATCATCATGATGTGGTCTCTTCAGACTTATTGATCTATTCAATTCAATCCCAATAATTATTTAATGGTTTTTTATAACAGAAATTGACATGTTTATTGTAAAATTCATGTGAAAATACAAAGGGCCCAAACTATAAAGCTGACTTTGAAAAAGAGCTAAGTTAATGGCAAAGAATATCTGACTTCAAGCCTCCTTACAACCTACAGTAATCTGAACAATAGATCCAAGTACAGAACAAACAATTCAGAAGTGGGCTCAAAACAGAAAAATAAGTTTTTTGACAAAGGAGTAAATGAAGTTCAGTGATAAAGGATAATTGTTTCCATGCATTATGCCAGCACTTGATATTTTTGTACACAAATAGAAACTGTAATCATCTACTATACCATATGTGAGAGTCAACTTAAAATGCATCATTGATGTAAATATAAAAACTAACTCTGTAAATCTTCTAGCATAAAACATAGGAGAAAATACCTGTGATCTTCAATTAGGTGGCAATTTATAGATGAGATACCAAAATCACAATTCATAATTGAATCCATTAATAAGCTTATAAGTAAGTAAATTAATAAAATGGGGTGATGGAGAGATGACTCAGTGGTTAAGAGCACTGGCTACTGTTAACGACCAAACCCGTGGGTCCCCACAAAAGCCAACAAAGGAGACCGAGTCCCATATGCAAAAGCAAAGAGCCTTTATTTTAATCAAGTTTGCAAACTTGGTCTCTCCCCACGTCCAACATATTGGAATAACCAGAGAGCCCCGAGCTCAATTAGAATTGGGTTTTTATAGTAGTAAAGGTGGGGGTAAGGGGGTCTCTGAGGTTTAGGACACCTGATTGGCTGACATTCATCTAGGGTTTCCTGGTGACTGTGCACTGCAGGTGTTTCTATCTGCAGTGCTTGGAATGCCGGGAATTACCTTTGAATGGTCTGTTCTTGGGTGGGGGGTCCAGTGATCTCTGCTTGTGGTTTCTCCTGCAGCCTGGCTTCACCTCAGGGTAAACAATTGAGACTCCAGCCTCTATTGAAATTCATTGATGGCCAGAGTCCCAGGTGATAATGGTTGGAGGAAGTAAAGACTTAGATTATCATGGCTGGCCCTCAGAGCTACTTGTTCAGAGGACTCTGATTAAGGTCCCAGAATCCACATGATAGATCACAACAGTCTTCAATCCCAGGGGTTCAATACTCACGACTGGCCTCCATAGACAGTGCATACATGTGGTCCAAATATATATATGCAGGCAAAACACCTGTGCACATAAAACTAAATAAAAAATTAAAATTAATAAATTGGAATTCCCCAAACTCTAAAATGTCAGATATTGAAAAACATTGTTGATAAAATGCACAGACTTGACTGGGAGAAAATCTGGGCATGGAAATTTTGGGGTATAGGAACCCCGACACTTTGCTGACTCATTTTTGTGTCACAAGGTGCTGTGGGATAATGCTTTTGTACAATGTAAAGATTTGTCACTTGTGTTGGTTTAATAAAACACTGATTGGCCAGTAGCCAGGCAGGAAGTATAGGTGGGGTACAAACTAAGAGAATTCTGGGAAGAGGAAAGGCCAGACGCAATTGCGACCCAGACTCAGAGGAAGCAAGATGAGAATGCCTTACTGAGAAAAGGTACCAAGCCACATGGCTAAACATAGACAAGAATTATGGGTTAATTTAAGTTGTAAGAGTTAGTTAATAATAAGCCTGAGCTAATAGGCCAAACAGTTTATAATTACTATAAGCCTGTGTGTGTTTCTTTGGGACTGAATGGCTGTGGGACCAGGCACAACAGAAACTTCTGTCTACAACAAGAGAAAGAATTTTCTATGGTATTTTTCTACCACCATGATATTCTTCCCAAGTAAATGGGGCCAAGTGACTGTGGGATGAAGCCTTTGATCCATGAGTGTGAGTATGTCTTCCCTTCAGCTGTTTACTGCAGTTACAGAGATAACAAAACTAACTGAGACAAGAGTAGTGGGGCTAGGTGGAGGCAGCAGGACTCAAGGAGTTTGTTCGAGGTTTAGAGATTTTTGTGTGACACTGGGCCACATGTCCCACGACAGCATGGAAACTTTCTGTTTTAATGTACCATGCTTTTTTCTTTTCTTGAAAGTACATCTGAATTTGACATTTTGGAACTAGTACCTGCCTTTTCATTTTAGATAAATCAGTTCATGTGAACATGAAGAGAGGAATTGTATTAGAAGAAATATTCTTTTTCTTACTTTTATCTTTCTTTTTTCTTCCTTCCTTCCTTCCTTCTTTCTTTTCCTTCTTTCTCTTTCTTTCTCTCTTCCTTCCTTCCTTATTTCCTTCCTTACATTTTCTTTCCACTTTTCTCCCTTTCTTTCTATTTGAGAACAATGGCAGAAATGGCTAGGACAATAAAACAGAATGGAGGATGTTAAGCCCTGGAAAGTAATAATGATGGAATTTAAGTCTATGTGAGTATTTTAGTGGACATGACTAAGTATAATTAAAGTATGGAAAACTATTTACTGACAGATCATGGATATAGAGGACATATCACCCTTTATCCTCTTGAGAGGAAACATAGAGACAATTGGAGCAGGCTTTCTTGGACTGCCAACCCTCAAATCATGACACAGAGACTTATTATTAATTATGAATGATTGGGCTTAGCTTAGGCTTGTTTTTATTTCTTTTAATGTATGTGCTTCTGTAGTCTAATTTACCTCATCTATGTACTGTCCATCCTACTTTCCTGTTTCCTCCATGTCTGGCTGGCCTGGCTGGCTCTTGATTAGCTGGCTGACTTTGCTTTTTCATCTGCTTGCCAGCCCCACTTATCCCTCTACTGCCTAGTTATTGACCGTTAAGCTTTTTATTGGACTAATCAAGTGACTTAGGCAGGCAAGGTAAAATAGCATCTTTACACATCTTTACAGAATTAAACAAATGCAACACAAACAAATGCAATACACCTTTATACAGGTAAGCTAATATTCCACAACATAAACAAATGCAACACATCTTTACAAAATTAAACTAATATTCCACAACAGACAGTTATCTGAAGATCAAAGTAACTCTGAAAGACTCAAAGGCCTATTTGAGAACCTGCATCAACACAGTAGAGAAAAACAAAAACAGAAAGAAAAGATGGCTGATAAGATTATCATGCATGAGACACAGGAAATGGTTAAGAACAAAGGAAAAGCCCAAGCTATCAATTTCATCCAGGGGATGAGAGGTAGCTTATTCCCTAGGACTCTGCTCAGAATACAAGGCATCTTTTGGTAAGCACTAGTCATTCATGTCAGGGAAACTCAAAGGGAATGTAGCTGCAACTCAGTCCCTCTAAAAAAGCCAACACTGTTATGCTGCGTCAGAATGACAGCTGCTGTCATTTCCAACATCACATGTCCTCTTGACCTCCCAGACGAGCTTCTTTATGTGGGCCCACACTGTAGCATCCAGCTCTGAGACTACACTGTGGTCTTTCACATGCCATTCATTACAGCCATCACCACAGTGAGCCTATTTGCACCTTGAGCTCTGAAACTCAGGTCTGTGTATGTGCCTTTACTCAAGATATCCCAGAGCATCATCAAAAACTAGTCAATAGTCTGGACAATGACTCCAAGACAGTTCTTTTTTTAAAGATTTATTTATTATGTATAGTGTTTCATCTGCATGTATGATGCAGGGAATTGAACTCAGGACCTCTGGAAGTAACAGGCAGTGCTCTTAACCTCTGAGCCATCTCTCCAGCCCCATCTAAGACAGTTCTACTTGGCTCAACACCAAAGACATCACAGCTTCTGACACAGCTAGCCATGTTCCTGGAGGCAAGGACTTAATGTATGCTCAGTTTCCAAATATTATCTCAGCCGCCACTGAGAGCCAGCACGCATTCAAGATCAACTGTAAGGCTATAGTGCATGCACCACATGAAAGCTAAAACCAGAATTAACTTGCTTCTATGCTGGCCCCCACAGCCCAGATCTCTCTGTGCAATCTTGAGAGAGAGACCCTGCCACAAGCCTAGAGGCATTATAGCTGTGTACATTCCAGTGCTCATATCCTCAACAGCTTTACTGCTTTATAAACATCTTGAAGCTCACATACAGTTGTCAGCTCAGTTGTCTGGCTGTGTTCCAGACACTAGTGTTATCACTTCTTCATATCTCAAAGTCATAGTAGGCTAGTCTTTAAGTCCCAGGTCTGTATCTACTTCATGGATATCACTTATCAGACGTCAGTGCCCCTTTCCCCCTTAGTGTGCTCACAAGCCAGGATCACATCAGCTACCACTTCTACATTAGAATAAAAATACACAAAGACAGAACCTTAAAGCTTCAATGGCTTCTACCACTACTATGGATGTCTTTAGTGTTTGTTATTGAGCACCTACATAGCATTTGTCAATACCAATCTCAGCTCACCAACTACACAGAGCCTTTACTCATGTGCCTGTACAGTATCCGAACCTCTGTATACCACCTAGCCAGCACAACTGTGCCCTCCATGAGGAAAGTAAGGTATTTTCCAATCAAAACCAGCTTACAAATATATTGGAAGGTGTAACTGCCCTAAGAAATTCACATTGACTTACGATAAGAAACATGAAAAGCCAAAGGTGCATCAAACAAATATCTCCCCAGTAGATGACCTCAAATAAATAAACAACTATAAATTACATGACAAAGAATTGAACAAAGACTGAAGTTATGAAACAAACAAATCCTGGAGCTAAGGAACACAATTAGTGAACTACAAATGTCTATGGTGAGCATTAGCACTGGAATTCATCAAGCAGAAGAAAGAAAATATGAACTTGAAAGCAAGTTATAGGAAAATACAGTGGGCAATAAAAGAGTGAAAAGAAGTAAGGATAACCTATTAAAGTTATGATACTACTAATATTTAAGTTAAAGAAGCTAAAACAGGAGAAAAATGAAAAGAATCTACAGTCTAGTAAGGGAAATAACACCCATAAAAATAATTTTTCAGGTGCAGGAAAGTCAATCAAAAACGTAGACAGAGTGAGAAACATTAAAAGATTAAGAGAAAAGAAGTATATCATATATGAGGAAGTTAAAATAAAACAATTAGTAGACTTCAGAAAATGATAGGTCTGGAATAAATTATAATATACTCAAATTTTTGAAAGGAGATAATTCAGTCATTTTTTTAATCTAGCAAAGGTCCAGTTCAGTCATAAAGAAGAGATAGATTCCTGGACATACAAAAGTTTATGAAGTTAATTAGCATTTGACCTAATTTGTAAGAAATACTGAAGTTCACTCAACTTGAAAAAGACCATTAATCTATAAAATGAAAAGATAAAAGTCATTGGCAACATTTATGATACATACTTAATCAGAACTTTGTAACACTGCTATGGAAGTGTTAGATAAATCATTTACATCTTTAATAATAAATAAAAGATAAAACTATAAAAAACAATGATATCTGGAATAATTTGTTAGGAGGCACACAATATTAAAAGTCAATTTTTACATCAAAATGTAAATTGTGTGGTGGTTAAAATAAAAACATAGAATTTTTGTTTTAATTTCATTGTTTTAATTTATGTGTACGGGTATCTTGCCTGCATTTATATTATCTATGTACCATGGGCTTGCTTGGGGCCTAGGAAGACCAGAAAAGGGTGTCTTGTTCCTTGAGACTGAAGTTATAGGTAGTTGTGGGCCACCACGTGGGTGCTGCGGAGGCACCTGGGCCCTTTGCCAGAGATAAATGTGCTCTTAATCACTGAGCCATTTCTCAAGCTCCAACCAAAGGATATTTATGTCATAATAACCACAAGGCAAAAACTTGTATTGGGGACACAAAAGATTAATCAAAAAGAGCCAAAGAATAACCTTTTGAAAAAAGTCATGAAGAGAGGACAAAAAGCTTTGATCTGGCCAGCTGTTACATGTGTCCACAAAGTGACTCAATAATGCTTGACAAGATAATTCTCGAAGCCTGACCCCTGGGTATAATGCCTCCAGCAGATACAAGATTCTCCCTTTTGTAAAGTGTGTGTGTGTGTGTGTGTGTGTGTGTGTGTGTTATAAGCACAAGTGTGTGTGTGTACACAGAGGCTAGAGAAGGATGTCAGGTGTGCTGTGCTATCACTGCTCACCTAATCACTTGAAATAGTCTGTCACTGAAACAGTCTGTGGCAACGAGCAAGCCTCAGTGATCCTTCTGTCTCCACCCACTCCAAAACAAATATATACTGGTGGGACTATAGTCACATGTGTCCATGTCCAGCTTTTTCAGTGTTGAGTGATTTGAACTCAGGTCCTCATGCTTACATAGCAAGCGTTCTTACCCATTTAATCACATCCCAAGCTCCTGGAGATTCTCTTATACCACCTTCTCCACTCTAGTGATATATTATTTGTATTTTGTTAAATAAATCTTGTCTGAAGACCAGAGGCAAAGCTAAAGCCACTAGAGGTCAGGCAATGGTGGCACACAAATTTAATCCCAGGATTAAAGAGACGGAGGAAGATGGATCTCTTTCAGTTAAAGGCTACCCTGGGCTACACAAAATCAGTGCAGAAACAAATCCAGGTGGTGATGGCGTTCACTTTTAATCCCAGTACTGGGGAGTCATGCCTTTAATCCCAACACTAGAGGGAATATAAAAGGGGAGAAGAGAGAGGCTTAGTCTACTTCATTTGTAGTTGCCCAGCCTTGGTAGAGGTAAGACTTCTCTAGTGGCTTGACAGCTTTGATTTTCCAGTTTTCGGGTTGAACCCCAATTTCTGTCTCTGGATTTTTATTATTCATGCAACACTCCACAGTTAAGAAACAAATGGGATAGGAGGAGGCTCTCAGCCCATAAAGTCCAAAGACAATGGCCAATTCCTGAAGAAAGAGAAAGGAGAGTTCACAAAGGGCTACCCTGTTACCATTATATAAAAAAGAATGGTCCCTTGTTACAGGACCTAGACACCATTTTATGTGATCAAATATTCTTCTTGTAGGACCACAGTGTTGACGGCTAGAGAGAAGCCATATGACAAACAATATAAATATACTTTCTTTTTTTCCATACATTGTTTTGTTTTATTTTTTCCATTCAAGAACATAATTAAAGAAATAAAATTTTTACCTTTCTTCCCCTTCTCCCGGTCCCCTCCCACTACCCCCCCACCCCTCCTCCCTCCCCCTTCTTACTTTCTATATGGTTTCTGTTCATTTAGAATGGGGAAATAGAGTTAACAATATACAGAACCCCTTAGTAATTCATTTTTCTCTTTAAAGAACACCAAAGGCAAACATGTAATAAGAAGAACACTGGCATTCTGTTAACCATCACTAACTCTAATTCCATCTTCAGCCAAGTGGGACCTCACTTTTCCCTTTTCACTTTGACTGTTGGAATCTGTCCTTGCCAGGCCCTTCAAATCATTCCATTATTGACCAGTTCTGTGTATAGATAACCAGATAACTGACTCCACTGCATCAGTTTAAGAAATTGATCACTTTGGGACTCTGGGATCCCTTTATCCTGACACACTACAACAGCCTACCTACAAGCCATTGATATGTTTCAATGTGGGTTCAACCATTGACATAAGCCATAAGGCTACAAGCTACTGTTTTCTATACAAAACCAGTCATACCTAGCACAATTAAGTGGTGGGGCCACACAGTGGTGGCTGCCTGCCATCATAGAAGGCCAGGTTATCAGTGCTTCAGATTTCCAGTCTTCCAGTACTTTCCTGAATCTAAGACTCTTAGATCTTTTCTTTAAAAGGCGGTCTCAGGCCATCAAGATGGCTTAGTGTATGAAGGTGCCTGCTGCCAAGACTGTTGATCTGAGTTAGACCACTGGGGACCCACATGATAGAAAGCTAGAATCAATTCTTGCAGGTTGCTCTTTGACTTCTACATGTGTGTGGTTCTTTCCTAAAAACAAATACATGTTTGAAACAAAAATAAAATAAAATAACACCAAAATATTTGAGATTCTTAACCAAGTAGGCTTCATGGCTGCAACAAGCCCTAGGTGGTTTTTCCAGGAGGTTTCACCACTTCTAGATCCCATAGTCCCTTTCTTGTTTTCCATTCTATTCAACCCAATTACAGACCTTTAAGTGCCAGATTAGGTATTGTCTTGGGCATATTAACCATTACTGTTGACATCAATGGCTGTCCCCTATCACCGACATTTCTTGATATGATGTTACCACCTGATCTCTGATCAGTGAAAGCTGCTCCCTCCCTTACACCAAATGCACTGTGAACCTTTTATGTACTATAATTCCGTGATCCCGTGACCCATCAGCAACTCTAATCAGCCCTCCTCCCCCAAACTCTGGCCAGGCCACTAATCAGCTCTGAAGCAACTCGAAAAGAAAAGGGATTTTCATCTTTTGTCAGTGACTCTAACTTGCTAATTTGTGTGTGTGAGGAGGGTAGAATGCCATTCTGGAAGGGACACATTATGAACTCAAAGCAAGATTGTTATTGCTTCTAAGCAGGGCCTGGAAGAGTTAATCATAGCATGCCTTTGCTACAGTTTGTCAGAACACTTGTGTAGAGAATTCCAAATTTTAGTGAATAGGCTCAGACTGTATGGAGTTTGACACTTAATGACCCATGCCATTTTACATAGCTAGCCAGTTCCAAGAGAAAAATAATTCACACTATAAAAACTATTCCTCAGCAAAATAATGAGATGCCCATATATCCATACATATATGAGCAGCACACAAGTGTCCTACATAAGAAGATCAAACCACTTTCTTCCCCACTTTTATTCAGCATGAGCCCCTAGCCCATGAGATATCACCCCCATTCTGAGTGGGACTTCTCTCCTCTATGGAAACATTCTGGAAGACATATCTAGAAGGGTTACTGTAATGGGTTTGCTGTGAGTCCCCGGCAGCTTGCTGCGGTAAGCAGCCAGTCCCAAGCAAGCAAGGTGCACTCGAGACCATGCGACAGGTCTCCAAAGATGGCTGGTCCCTGGTGAGCCATGTAGGCAGTGGGTGGGAGACACAGAGATAGGCACACCATACAGAATAGAGTTGGATATTTATTTACTGGTTTATGGAGGGGAAGGGAAAAGGAGAGAAGAGGAGAGACGGGGGGGAGAGAGAAGGGGGGAAGGGGAGAAGTGGGGAGAGGCAGAAACCGCTTCTTCCCAAGAGGGAAAGCTGCAAGCAGCAAGGGAGTAGGCGTGGCTTGTCTCTTAAAGGGACAGAACAGATAATTACAGTTATCCCCTAGATGATTCTAAATACAATCAAGTTGACAATAAAACTATCACACACCATTAGCATGGAATTCCTTCCAGAAATTTTATCTCTTTGGGGTCGAGTTAAGTTTTAAGGGTCTTTGTTACACTGTTACAGTTCCAGAACTAGTTACAACACTAAAGAAAAATTCCATTTCAGTTAAGCAGCCACCCCAATTTTTCCAAGTTCTTCATCCGCCAGTGATCATTCCTCTACTCTGTCTTTATGAATTTGACTATTCTGAATAATTCAGATAAATAGAATCATAACATGTGACCTTGTGTGCCTGACTTAGTTAGCATAAAAACTTAATATTTACTTTTTAGTTCATTTGCATAAACTGGAACCCATAATATATATGCAGAGGATCTGGTGTACACCCATGCAGGCCCTGTGTATGCCGCCTCAGTGTCTGTGAGTTCATAGTTCCTTGATCACATTGATTTAGATGGCCTTGTTTTCTTGGTGTCCTCCATCCCCTCTGGATCTTAAACTACTTCTACTTCCTCTTCTTCAGGGTGCCCTGAGTCCTGAGGGAGGGATTTGATGGAGATGTTGCACTTACAGTTGATTGTTCCAAGGTTTCACTCTCTGCATATTGTCTGGGTATGGATCTCTGTTTTGTTTCCATCTGCTGCAGGAGGAAGCTTCTTTGATGATGGCTAAACAAGGCATTCATCTATGAGTATAGCAGAATGCCATTAGGGCTCATTTTATAGCTACATTTTTTAAAAAAAACAATAGTATTTGGTTAGATAGGTAGATAGTAGATAGGTCCCTTGGCTATCTAGTCTTAGGTTCTTGATCACTCAAGTAGCACCCGGGTATGGGTTCCATCTGGTGGAATAGGCCTTAAGTCAAATCAGATATAGTTTGGTTACTACCACAAGCTTTGTGCCAACATTGCACTGGCATATCTTGCAGGCTGGTGTTTCTCCCTTGGTAGAATGCAGAGTACCAAAGATGCTAACCCATGGAGTTGACGGCTCTATTATCATTGGCTTAGAAGCTAGTATCCACAAATAAGTGATTAAATTCCATATTTGTCTTTCAAGTCTGAGGTACCCCACTCAGGATGATTTTTTTTCTAGTATCATCCATTTACCTGTGAATTCATGATTTCATTTCTAATGGTTGAAAAATATTCCATTATATAAATGTACTATATTTTCTTTATCCATTCTTCTCTTGAAGGACATATAGGTTGTTTCAAATTTTTTTATTATTATGAATAGAGTAGCAATGAACATGGCTGAGGAAGTGTCTCTGTGGTAGGATGAGTGTATGTGTAGCTGCATCTTGATGTTGAAAGTTATCAATGAGCAGCCTTTATTGATTCCTGTTATTTTGTTTTTGTGGTGGTGGTATGTGTGTTTCCCCTCTTCTGATTTTCTGGTTTGGGATAATTTATTCCTTGTGTTTTCTTGAGTGTGATTATCATCTTTAGGTTGAAGTTTTCCTTCTAGCACCTTCTTAGGGGCAAGATTTGTAGCTAAATACTGCTTGAATTTGGTTTTATCATGCAATGTCTTATTTTCTCCATCTATTTGGATTGAAGGTTTTGCTGAGTATAGTAGTTTGGGTTGGCATCTGTGGTCTCTTATGGTCTGCAGCACATCTGTGCAGGCACTTCTGGTTTTTAAAGTCTTCATTGAGAAGTTAGGCATTATTCTAATAGGTCTGCCTTTATATGTTACTTGGTCTTTTCCCCTTGCAGAATTTAATATCATTTATTTGCTCTGTATAAGTAGTATATTGATTATTATGTGCCAAGGGAAATTTTTTTCTGGTCCAGTGTATTTGATGTTCTGTATGCTTCTTGTACCTTAATAGGCATCTCCTTCTGTAGGTTAGGAAAATTTTCTTCTATGATTTTGTTGAAAATATTTTCTGTGCATTTGACCTGGGTTTCTTCTTCTTCCTCTATTCCTATTATTGTTAGATTTGGACTTTTCATAGTGGCTCAGATTTCCTGGATGTTTTATGCCAGTATCATTTTTTAGATTTAACATTTTAATAGACCAATATATCCATTTCTTCTATAATCTCTTCAGTGCCTCAGATTTTCTTTCATTTCTTGTATTCTGTTGGTGAGGCTTGCCTCTGAAGTTCCTATTTAATTTCCTAAGTTTTTCATTTCCAGGTTTCCCTCAGTTTGGGTTTTCTTTATAGATCCTATTCCTACTTTGAAGTCTTGAACTATTTTAGTCCACTTCCTTCCAATGTTTACATGTGTTTTCATAGATTTATTTAAAGGATTTACTCATTTCCTCTTTAAAAACCTCTATCATCTTCTAAAGGCTATTTTAAGGTCCTTGTCTTATGCTTCAGCTATGTTGCACTTCCCAGGGCCTACTGTTTGGTAGGTTTGCTGGACTCTAGTGGAGACACATTGTCGAGGCTGTTATTGATTGTGTCTTTATGCTGGCATCTAGGCACCTAGGTTTGGGATGATTTTAATTCTAAGTGCTGATCTCTGGTCTTGTGTTTGTTGGGTGGGTGTTTTGTCCTCTTTGGTTCTTAGAAGTGTGTGGTAGCTGTGTGTTGCCTATTAGGGAATGTTTCTGATATCATGCCAGATGTGAGCACTAGGGGTTATGGGTAGAATGTGTTTCTAGGTATTAGGAACTGACAGTTAGGGATGGAGATGGGCTGTGGGGGAGGAGGACTGAAGGGGTCCACCTGAGAGAGGAAAGCAAGGTGTGCCACCAGGGTTTGCTTAGTCCCCTAGGAATTGGGTCAGAGAGTGAGGAGAGGCCACAACAGGTAGTCTGCTACAGAGTTGATGATGAGACTGGGGGATTGAATTTGGAGGACAGGAGAGAAAATGAAGATTTGAAGTTCACCTACCTGTTTCAATGGCCTACTTGCTTCTCTGGCAGGCTTGGCAGGTGGGTTCCAGGGTATGCTTGCTGGAGTTGGGGGCTGAGATAACAGGATGAGTGGAGAGGAGGAAGGTTGGAGGAGATGTGCATGATCTGCTGGAGATGGGGACAGAGAGGAAGGGGAGGCTGCAGCAGGTAATCAGCTTTAGAGTTGGGAGTGAGATTGGGGGATTATATTTGGAGGAGAGAAGGGAAAGGTAGACACTTTAGTACACTGTTAATAGATCTAAAAACAACTACAATCATTTTGATATTCAAATGAGCAACAATTATTAATGTCTAGTAATCAATCTATTTGAAAACATAATTACACTTGGAAAAAATTTTCACATAGAAATACTCTTACATGTCTTTCAAAATATGAGTTATCAGATGTTAACTGAGCATAAATTTCATTGATAATAATGCAAAACAAATGCAGAACACCTGGGAACTTGATAAATAGACCACACAACATCCACACAATGAAATACTGTCATATTTTCTTAAAAGATATTTTGTATGTAATAAAACAGAAAATTATCGACTGCTGTGAGACAATGGTCTTATATCCTGTGAAGTTTTGTCAGTTATACTGGTTTAATAAAATGCTGATTGGCCAGTAGCCAGGCAGGAAGTATAGGTGGGGTAACCAGAGCAGGAGAATTCTGGGAAGAGGAAAGTCTCAGTCTGCTGTCATCACCCAGATGAAGAGGAAGCAAGATAAGAATGACTCATTGATAAAGATACCAAGCCACATGGCTAGCACAGAAAAGAATTATGCACACACACAGACACACACACACATACACACACACACACACACACACAAACACACACACACATATATATATATAAAAGGAAAAGGGTATCTGATCCTTGGAATTGGAATTGAAAGTAGTTGTGAGCTGCTTTCAAAGTGCATGGGATGCTGGGAACCAAACCCAGGTCTTTTGGAAGAGCAGTCAGTTCCCTTAACTGCTAAACCATCTCCACCTGTCCCCCAAAGTTACTTTTAGTATGAATAGACAGTTTTACCTGTGCTCATTGGCACATGCCTGTAGTCCTAACACTAAGAAAGTAAATGGAGGGCTATGGGTTCAAAGTTAGCCAGAGCTAAAATCAGAGATTCTAGCTCAAATTTTAAGATGTAAATTGCAGTTGAGTACTTAATTGAATTTGTTGATAGAAAGAAAGAAATGAGCTCTATTGAATGCAAGACACATCAATAGCTAATGCATTATTTATTTAAATCAATTGATGCATACAAACAAAATGACAGTACATTTTCTTCCAGGAAACTGATGAAAATCACAAGTATCCTATACCTGATACTTGTTTCTCTTGAGCGTCATACTTCAGATGGTCTCCCAGACTGCAAGAAGGAAATTGCAATCTGACCATTTCATCTCTTAAAGACAAACAAGTTGATTAAAATTTTCCTTTACCTAAGGTTATTTTTAATCACGTCCCATCAAGAAGTTGTCTGAGGATCAATAGACAGTTTAATAGGTAAAGGTGTCTAACACCAAATTCGAGGATCTGCATTCCAGCATGATCCTTCACAACCACATAGTAGAAAGAGAGAACTGATTCGCCCAAGCTGTCTACTGACTTCCACATGTGTGCTGTGCTAGGCACACACACACACACACACACACACACACACACACACACACACACACACATACACACAACACACACCTTTAGTAATTCAAAATTTAAAGTTCTTTGTAATCATAAGGAAAAGTTAATAAGGCAAAAAATCCTTTTTTTTTCTTATTTTTTTATTTTTTATTTTTCTCTGCTCCCCTCCCTGCCACACCCCTCCCTCCCTCAACCCTCCCCCAAGGTCCCCATGCTCCCAATTTATTCAGGAGATCTTGTCTTTTTATACTTTCTACTTCCCACGTAGGTTATATCTATGTAAGTCTCTCTTAGTGTCCTTATTGTTGTCTCAATTCTCTGGGATTGTGGTTTGTAAGATGGTTTTCTTTGCCTTATGTTTAAAAACCACCTATGAGTGAGTACATGGGATAATTGTCTTTCTGTGTCTGGGTTACCTCACTCAAAATAATGCTTACTAGTTCCATCCATTTTCCTGCAAAATTTAGGCTGTCGTTATTTTTTTCTGCTATGTAGTACTCCATTGTGTAAATGTACCACATTTTTTTTATCCATTCTTTGATCGAGGGGCATTTAGGTTGTTTCCAGTTTCTGGCTATGAAAAATAAAGCTGCTATGAACATAGTTGAGCACATGTCCTTGTGGCACGATTGAGCATCTTTTGGGTATATACGCAAAAGTGGTATTACTGGGTCTTGAGGAAGGTTGTTTCCTAATTTTCTGAGAAATCGCCACACTGACATCCATAGGGGTTGTACCAGCTTGCATTCCCACCAGCAATGCAGAAGTGTTCCCTTTTCTCCATAGCCCCTCCAGCATAAGTTGTCATCAGTGTTTTTGATCTTGGCCATTCTTACAGGTGTAAGATGGAATCTCAGAGTTGTTTTGATTTGCATTTCTCTGATGACTAAGGATGTTGAGCATTTCCTTAAGTGTCTTTCAGCCATTTTAGATTCCTCTGTTGAGAGTTCTCTGTTTAGGTCTGTGCTCCATTTTTTTATTGGATTATATGTTCTTTTGTTGTCCAATTTCTTGAGTTCCTTGTATATTTTAGAGATCAGGCCTCTGTCTGATGTGGGATTAGTGAAGATCTTTTCCCATTCTGTAGGCTGGCGTTCTATCTTGTTGACCATGTCCTTTGCTTTACAGAAGCTTTTCAGCTTCAGGAGGTCCCATTTATTAATTGTTTCTCTCAGTGTCTGTGCTGCTGGGGTTCTATTTAGGAAGTGGTTCCCTGTGCCAATGCGTTCAAGCGTACTTCCCACTTTCTCTTCTATAAGGTTCAGTGTGGCTGGCTTTATGTTGAGG
>PVIU01019874.1:0-35345 GCA_004026605.1 Ondatra zibethicus
GTGTGTGTGTTGGGGGGATGGGGAGATTGTCACAGAAGCCTTCAATGTCCCTCAGTGTCTCATTCTCAATCATGAGTCTGGAGCCATCAATACCATTGGAAAAGAAGCTTCCTTGCCCATAACCACCATTAACATCATGGATCACGGACTTCCACATGACAGGGACATCCACATGACCTTGAGGGACGGTGCAGACCACTGACCTCAACATGGCCCCAGTGGCAGCACAGACCATGAACATCAGCACAGCATCCAGCAGGAACACAGACCATGGACATTAACATGGTCTCTGGTGGTAGCACAGATCATGGACCTCAACAGGGCTTCTTTCAACCAGGGGACAGCCCAGGCCATAGACGTCTACATTTCCTCTGAAATAACATTGATCACAGATATCAACATGGCTTCTGCCGTCAAATGAACCATGGACGCCTTTAGAGTTGGGGTGATCTTGCAACTAGGCAGTGCTTTCGGGGGCAAAGGCTGCATGAACTCCAGATTGCTGCACACTACCATGCCAGCCCTACAAGGCAGCTAAATGCTCCTTTATCCACTGCAGCCACACCCCGCACCTGTCGCCATCACTGCTGCATCCCGAGCTCCGCGTCTCTCCACCACAGCGGCATGTGCCACTCCATTCTGCCGTCTTACCCACCTCTCCTTCCCTCATTCACCCAAGAGCTCCAGGCCACAGTGCAGGAGCTCACCAGGCACAGCCATGCTGTGGTCCCGGACTCTCCTCTTGAGAGCAGGGCGAGCAATTAAGCTGCATTGGTGGCAGTTCCACGCTGCTGCTGAGCCTACTGTCCTGAGCCTCCCGAGGGTGAGGACAAACCCCGCTCAGCCAGACTCCCGTGCTCATCGCTACTGCCGCTTCTCTAGTTTTGCTTCTCTCCACTTTGCCATCTATTTTTTTCCAATTGCATGAGACTAGTTTCTAAAAGCATCTTCCCATAAGATCTACCCTTTGTTTTACTTGTTTCAGGGATACTATGTGCTCTGCAGACTCATCCTCCTCTGCCGTATATCCCCTTGAATCATTTATGGATCTCTCAAGCTCCTCAAGGTGTCCCTGCTATCATCTTGTATCTGCATTCCTCAGTTTCTTTTCTTTTCTTTTATTTTTTTTGAGCCAGGGTTTCTCTGTAGCTTTGGAGCCTGTCCTGGAACTAGCTCTTGTAGACCGGGCTGGCTTTGAACCCACCGAGATCCGCCTGCCTCTGCCTCCCATGTGCTGAGATTAAAGGTGCGCGCCTCCACTGCCCAGCTATATCAGTTTCTTAATCTGTAAATTTCTGTTAATTAATTTTTGTATTTATCTCCTTTATGTATTGGCGCATATATATATGTCTTGGAAATAGCTATGATTTATCTACCCTTTTTAAGCTTATGAAATTTTATTTCATTTGTACAAATGTTTGCCTGAATGTATGTATATGCATCACAAACATGCAGTGCCCTCAGCAGCCAGAAGAGGGCATCAGATCCCCTGGAATTGTCTTTACAGTTGGTTGTAAATTACCAAGAGGGGTCTGGGAATTATACCCAAGTACTCTGGAAAAGTAGCCAGGTCTCCAGTACACATATTTCTTTGTCTTTTCCTTTCCTTTTTTTTTTTTTAAGAAAGAATAACTCTTTAAACCCACGGGTTGGCCTGACACATATGCAGTACAGATTGGTCTAAAATTTCAATCCCCTCATCTCAGACTCCCAAATGCTGGGATTAGAACCATAGTCCATAGCCACCATGCTGCTGTAGCTGTGATTTAAAATATTCTTTTATCTTCCACTACTTATGGAGGGTGCACACATGCCACAGGACATACATGGGCATCAAAGGACAACTTGCAGGAGTCAATTCTCTCCTTCACTATGTGAGTCACAGAGATCACACTCAGGTCATCAGGCTCTTGATGCATGATTAAGAAAAACTCAGGGTCAGAAATTGGGGTTGAACCTGAAGATCTCAGTCTGAAACAGCGATCCTGCCTCCTGGAATTTCAGAAGAGGACTGCTAGTGTGGGACAATGGTCTGTATTTGGTCAATTATATTTTAAGTAAGTAGCTGGGCAGGAAGTATAGGTGGAACAACCAGACAGGAAGTAGAGGTGGGTCAATGAGAACAGGAGAATTCTGGGAAGAAGGAGTCCTAGTCGGCAGTCCTGTCCCAGCCACAGAAGAAGCTAGATGTCACTGCCCGGCTGAATAAGGTACCGAGCCATGTGGCTAACACAGATAAGAATAATAGGCTAATATAAATTCTAAGAGTTAATAAGAAGCCTGAGCTAATGGGCCAATCAGTTTATAACTAATGTAGACCTCTGTGTGATTTCTTTGGGACTTAATGACTGCATGAACTGGACAGGACGGAAACCCTGACAACAGAGATCTGTTTTGTCCAGTCTTATATTCCTCTCTAGGGCTGGGAATAAGGGTGTGCACCACTGGGGTTAAAGGCGTGCACCACCCGGTTTCTATGACAACCAGTGTGGCTACTGGGATTAAAGATGTGTGTTACCATAACCTGCTCTATAAGGCTGGCCAGTGGGGCTGCTTTACTCTCAGACCTTCAGGCAGTCTTTATTTATTAGGATACATCTGAAATGCCACTACAGGCTCCATGGCAAGGATCTTTAGTAACTAAACTGTCTCACTGGCCTTAGAGCTATTTTAAAAATAAACACTTCAGGCCAGCTAATCAGCGATTTCATTTGTTTCCATCAGTTTTAGTATTCATATCCGAGGTAGGCATGGTCAAGAGTGAAATTCCCCTTCAAAACACACTTTGTTTTGTAATGACTTGATTTTTTTTTTTTTTATTTTCGAGACAGGGTTTCTCTATAGTTTTTGGTGCCTGTCCTGGAACTAGCTCTTGTAGACCAGGCTGGCCTCAAACTCACTGAGATCCTTCTGCCTCTGCCTCCCGAGTGCTGGGATTAAAGGCATGCGCCACCCCCGCCCAGCCTGTAATGACTGGATTTTTTAAGTGAAGTCTTCAGTGTGTGATTAATGATACATTTTTCATTTATTTAAAATTAATTTGTCCATTTTCAGTGATTTCACACAAGAAAAATATGTTGTTTTTTAAAAATAAACCCTCAGAAGCTTATACTGACAGCACTGAGGATACCAAAGAAAGAAGACAGAAGGTTAAAAGCCAGTGTGGGCTGCATAGTGAGACTGTGTCTCAAAGATAAATAAGTAAGCAAATAAACAAGATGTACATTTAGTATTAATTTAAACATATTTGTGGCTTTAAAATATTTATTATTCATTTGTGTGTGTGTTTGCATAAGCATTTGTGTACATATGTGTTGGCATGCATGCCTTTAAACACAGCAGAGACCAAATAACACACAGGTAGCACTGAGTGTCCTCTTTATCACTTTCTACCTATTTCTCTGCGCCAGAGACTCTCCCTAAAGACTCTCTTGGCTCAAGTTCTGATGCTCCTGATTCTGACCCCCTTGGAGCTGGGGTTACAGACATGTACAGGATGCCTAGATTGCTATGTGAAGGCTAGGATCTGAACTACAGTCATAACTACCCAGCAAGTTCTCTTAGCCAATAAGCCATCTTAGTCAATAAAGTAGCACTCGTGGTTTTAGAAGAAACTGATTGCTTTGCAATGTTGCTTAGATTATGTGAGATAAAATAAAAAAATGTATCTGGCCCCCAAACTATTTAATATGGGAGAAAAAATTAATGGTAAGATAGATGGATGATGTATGCATGTTGTAGGATATTTTGATAGCACTCTGACACTCCTGAGGTTGCCAATAAAGTTTACCCTGAATCAGAGGGCAGAGCTAGCTACTAGCTAACCAAAATTAGCTGTAGAGGTTTTGGAGGACTGAGGGTGTATATAGAGACACAGGAAGTAGTAGGGAGGGATTTAAAAAGATTCTTGGCCTTTTGGATGGAGGAAGAAGAGAGTGGAGGTCACTGATCACTTCTCCACAGCGTCTCTGATAAGTCGGGTTCTCACCCCAATATATGACTCCTGAGTTTTATTGATAAAGAATAATTATATAAGTGCTTCATATGTTTATATGTATGTATGAGTGAATGGATAGATAGATGTAGGTCTGGATAGATAGATGGATGAATGGATAACTGGATGGATGATGGATGGATGATGAATGGATGATGACGGTTGATGATGAATGCATGGATAATGATGATAGAAGAATGGATTATAAATGGATAGATGGATATGCCTAGGTTCACTTTTCTGAAAGTCATAAATGGCTATTCGTGGGCCATCCTCATGTGATCTTCAAACATGAGAACCTAGAACAAACAGATAGAATCTTCTTAACATGACTAAAAATCATTCAGTCCGTATACATCTAGCCCCAAATAATGCACACCCTTGAGACTTGGAAGTGAATTACAGGGCACTTAACAACACTTGACCATCATAGTAAAGCAAACAACACTTCACCAGAATAAATTTGACCTTCCTTGTTTTTGAATTGGTAAATACAATACAATGCTTTTACTTTCTATAAAGCACAAAATACAGTTTTCATAAGCCAAATGTGCCTAAAATAAATAAGAATTCTTCAGACAAGTTTGAAGCATCTTGTGCAAGGAATCTATGCAAGATGGCATTTCCAGGACTAGAGCCCATATGAAGGTCATGCAACGACAATGAACACAGTGCTTTGCCTTAGAGAATCAGTCCCATGCATTCAGTACACATGCTCACATATTGATAATGCACAGTTACTGTAAAGCAAAATTTCAAACCCAGATCAACGGCACTAGTTCAGATGAAACCAGGCTAGGACCTGGCTCATATTCAAATAACAGAAAGCCATCTGCCACATCTCTGTCTGGAGACTGGTGTAGGCAAGAATCAATTGCTTCAGAACTCAGATCACTGCACTGTTTTTTTTTTAAAAAAAAAAAAACTTTCAAATATTTTCTTGTAGATTATTTTCTTTTTAAAACAGAATGTATGTGCATGGTTGTTTTACCTGGGTATCTATGTGTATGTGTAACACTTATATACCTGATGCTAACAGAGGCAGGAATAGGACATCAGGTCTCCTATAATTAAAATTACAGAAGTTTGTGAGCCACCATGTGAATGCTGGGAATTGAACCCGGGTCCTCTGCAAGAGTAGCCAGTGCTCTTAACTATTGAGCCTTCTCTCCAGCCCCCAATTCTGCTTTTGACTTTTCATTCCCTCCTTCCCAAGCAGTGATCTTTCTCATGAAGCTGCAGTTGAAATCCAAGCACTAATTCATGAGTACTGTGCTTAGAGAAATTGGGAGAATGGAAAATTTTGACAGATTAATTTTGACATGAATCTGGAAAGGTTCTCTAATCCATTTTCTGTTTCAGTCTTATTGGAAGTCCATAAAATGACCTTCAGTACAAGGGAAAGGCCTTCCTTTCTCCTCTCTCCAGAGCTTGCTGGATATGGTACCTGGAATTCATGAGCCAGGTACAAACATCCACAGGGGGAGCTGTAAGTTTCATAGAAACGGGGAGGCCATTTGTCCAGCACAGGATAAACAGGCTTTTTTTTCTCTTCAAGACATATATTTTTGTTCCAAGATAATAAAAATAAATTTAAATGCTGGTACATATATAAAATAAGTGTGTGTGTGTGTGTGTGTGTGTGTGTGTACATATATATGGGGGGAGTAGAATGCAAATTTCAATTCACTAAGAAAATCATAGTAGAATTAAAACATCATTTTGCCTAAACTGTTTATGCATCTAGATGTTTTCAGTGTGATTTCCAGGATGATGTATACACATGGACCCAGACATAAGATATTAGGAGAATGATAACCACATTACAAAAGAGGTTCACCTCATCAGTGGTCAAGAAAGACCTTGTTTTAAAAGTAAGGTGGAGGGTGATTGAGAAGATGCATGTGCACTTGCATATCCCAAGACATGCACACACAAATGAAAGTGTACATGTACACGCGCATGCACACGCACACACACTTTTAAAAGGAGAGAAAGAGAGGGAGAGGGAGGAAAGAATAATATTCCTCTTTGATGACCAAAGACATCTGATATTAGTTCTCTTTTTCCTGTAGCTTTGCGAAATCTTAATCACCTTCTAGAGACCCAGAAGCAGCTGTCATATTGGAGGTTATGTCTTCAACCCTGGAACTTTGGAGGGGCATGATTAAGTTCAAAGTGCACAGTACCAATTCCCTTGCCTGAGAGCCAAGACTCACACTCAACAGTCGGGCTGAGAATAAGGAATGTACTATTGGATGATGGTCAGTCCTCTGCTTTGTGTGTGCAACCTGCCAAGTAACTCCACAGACATGATGCTAGTGACACAATGGGACCCATATTAGAGAGGATTCATTTATACTCTCCAAAGTGCAAAGATTTAGAGAGGATTTCATGGGACAACATTAGATAGTGGTGCAGAAAAGAATCAGGGAGATCACAGCCAGAGTAAGCCAGGCCTCTAAGTCAGAGAAAGCTAGGCCTCCATGGTGGTTTAATACTCAGTTCACAAACCACTGTCTAACACAGGAATGTCTTAGAGATGTATTAGCTAGAAAGGTATTATGATGGGGGGGGTGGCAAGAAAGCTTAGTGAGTGCACAAGTCCACAACGTGAATTTGATTCCTGAACCCATCTTAGAAGGAGCACAGACTCCTAGAAGTTGTCTTCTGATCTACAAACACACACACATACACATCCCACACATATTTTTAAATTGTGATGACAAACAGCTTGTGGCATATTATCTCTTCTGCATAAGTTACAATGAACATACTAAGCAAGCATACACATATGCATATATTTACATAAATGTAACAGTAATAATATAGGAGTTAGATGTCACATAGATAAGCCATCTAGGTTTATTATAGTTAGATTCTGAATGAAAAGAATGGTGGGCAGGACAAAGCCTTTGTTCTTTATTTCTGTTGGGATCAGAGGAGGAAAGGGGGAGGCAGGAAATTGATGGAGGGAAGGGAGAGAAGGGGATAAAGGGAAGGGGAAGAAGGGAGAGATAAAGGGAGGAAGGAAAAGTAAGTGAAAGGGAAAAAAAATGAACGAGAGAGGACTGAGCCAGCAACCTGGGCTAGGGCAGGCATAGGCAGTAAACTTCACAAAAGCAGGACTGAGCCAGCGACCTGGGCCAGAGAGGGCCTGGGAGGGTGAATTTTACAGGAGCAGAAGAAGATCCATACCAGGGATATCTGTGGAAGCAGGACTGGGCCAGCAAAACTAGGCCAGAGCTGGCCTGAGGTGATGAGCTCCAAGGGAGTGGGAGCTGATCCAGACCAGGGACATTTATAGAAACAGGACTGAGCCTGTGACCTAGGCCAGAGCAGACCTGAGACAGCAAACTCCAAAGAAGCAGATACAGGAGAGCAACTGCTGCGGAAGTGGGCCGGAGCTTCAGGCATGAGTCTGGGACCTATGAGGGTGTAGGCAGGAACCAGAGAACTTTGCAGGACTGGGCATGAGTCTGGGACCTCTGAGGGAGTAGGCCTGAGTCAGGACCTCTACTGGACTAACACCAAGCCAGGACCTCTGCAGGAGTAGATCTAGACCAGGGACATTTACAGAAAGAGTTCTGAGCTGGCAATGTAGGCCAGAGCAATCCTGAGACAGCAAACTCCATGGGAGCAGATCAAACACAGGGAGCACTGAGCAACCTCCAGGAATAGGGAGTGACTAACGGAGTGACTGGAACTGACCGTGCCGTGAGGAGCAACTATCTAAACCTTGGATCCACTGGCACCTGGAAGGTTGATCACCAGAGTCACAGACAGCCCCAACTACACCAATTAGAGAAAAAGATGGGTAGATAAGGTAAGAGAACACACACAACACCAAAAGAGCAACAAAACACTAGTAAAATCTAGTGACCCAACAACAGCAAGACTTGAACAGCCAAATATAGATGAAGCAGAAGAAAATTACCTAAAAAATAACTCCAGGAGAATACTTGAGGACCTTAAAGAAGAAATGAGAAATTCCCTCAAAGAAATTGAGGAAAAAACAAACAAAAAATTGGAAGACATCAACAAATCCCTTAAAGAAAATCAAGAAAAAGCAATCAAACATATGAAAGAAACTTCAAGACTTGAAAACTGAAATAGAGACAATAAAGAAAACACAAGCTGAGGGAATTATAGAAACAGAAATCATAAGAAAATGATCAGGAACCACAAATGCAAGCACAAACAGCAGAATACAAGAGATGGAAGAGAGAATATCAAGCTCTGAAGATACATTAGAGGAAAATGACTCATCAGTCAAAGAAAACATTAAATCTAAAAAAGTTTAACACAACATATTCAGGAAATATGGGACACCATGAAAAGATCAAACCTAAAAATAATCAGTATACAAGAAGGAAAAGTTCAACTCAAAAGCACAGAAAACATATTTAACAAAATCATAGAAGAAAACTTCCCAACCTAAAGAAAGCTATGCCTATGAAGATACAAGAAGCTTACAGAACACCAAATAGACTGGAACCAAAAAAAAAATTCCCCTTGACACATAATATTCAAAACACTAATCATACTGAATAAATAAAGAACATTAAGAGCTGTAAAGGAAAAAGGCCAAGTAACATAAAAAGGCAGAGCTATCAGAATTACACCTGACTTCTCAATGAAGACAATGAAAGCCAGAAGGTCCTGGTCAAGCGTGATGCAGACATTAAGAGACCACAGATGCCAGTCCAGACTACTATACCCAGCAAAACTTTCAATCACCATAGAAGGACAAAACAAGATAGTCCATGACAAAACCAGATTGAACAAATACTTAGCCACAAACCCAGTCCTAGACAAAGTACTAGAAGGAAAACTCCAACCCAAGAAAGTTGGCTACATCAACAAAAAAACAGACAATTGATGATCTCACAGCAGCAAATCTCAAGGAAGGGGGAAAACACACAAATTAACATCACCAACAGTAAAAACTAAATTAACATATGATAGCAATCACTGGTCATTAATATCCCTTAATATAAATGGACTCAACTCACCTATAAAAAGACTCAGGCTAACAGATTGGATACGAAAACAGAATCCATCCTTCTGCTGCATTCAAGAAACACACCTCAACCTCAAAGACAGACAGTGCCTCAAAGTAAAGGGTTGGGAAAAATTTTTCCAATAAAATTGACCTAAGTAACAAGCTAGTGTAGATATCCTAATATCTAATAAAATAGACTTCAAACTAAAATCAATCAAAAGAAGCAAAGAAGGACATTTCATATTAGTCATAGGAAAAATCTATAAAGAGGAGATTTCAATAATGAGCATCTATGTCCCAAATACAAAGGCACCCTAATATGTTAAAAAAAAAATAAAAATAAAAAATAAAAAAAATCTAAAGCTTAAATCATACATTAAACCCCACACACTAATAGTGGGAGATTTCAGCACTCCATTCTCACCACTAGACAGGTCAGTCAGACAAAAAAGTAACAGAGAAATAAAGGAACTAACAGATGTTATGACTCAAATGGACTTAACAGACATCTATAGAATATTCCATCCAAACATAAAAGAATATACCTTCTTCTCAGCACCTCATGGAACCTTCTCAAAAATTGACTACATACTTGGTAACAAAACAAACCTCAACAGATCAAAAAAAAATTGGAATAACCCCATGTATCTTATCAGATCGCCATAGCATAAAACTAGAATGCAACAGCAACAGTAATTCCAGAAAGCTCACAAACACATGGAAATTAAACAATGTGCATGAATCATCAATGGGTCAAGGAGAAAATAAAGGGAGAAATTAAAGACTTCCTAAAATTCAATGAATATGAACACACAACATACCCAAATTTATGGAACACAATGAAAGCATTGTTAAAAGGAAAGTTCATAGCACTAAATGCCTACATAAAGAAGCTGGAAAAATCCCACACTAGTAAATTAAGAGAACATTTGAAAACTTTAAACAAAAAGAAACAAACTCACCCAAGAGAACTAAATGGCAAGAAATAATCAGTTTGAGAGTTGAAATCAACAAAATAGAAACAAAGAAAACAATACAGAGAATCAATGAGACAAAAAGTTGGTTCTTTGAGAAAATCAACACAATAGATAAACTTTTATCCAAACTAACCAAAAGGCAGAAAGAGAATATCCAAATTAACAAAATCAGAAATGAAAAGGGGGACATAACAACAGACATGGAAGAAATCCAGAGAAACATCAAGTCATATTTCAAAAACCTGTACTCCACAAAATTGAAAAACATAAGTGAAATGGAAAACTTTCTGGATAAGTATCACTTACCAAAGTGTAATCAAGGTCAGATAAGCAAATTAAACAGACCTATAACTGCCAAAGAAATAGAAACAGTCATCAAAAGTTTTCCCACCAAAAAAAAGACAGATGGTTTCAGCTCAGAATTCTACAAGACTTTCAAAGAAAAACTAATACCAATACTTCTCAAATTGTTCCACACAATAGAAACAGAAGGTACTTTGCCATACTCTTTTTATAAGGCTACAATTACCCTGATACCAAAACCACATAAAGACATTACTAAGAAAGATAATTACAGAACAATCTCACTCATGAACATTGATGCAAAAATACTGAATAAAATGCTGGCAAATCGAATCCAAGTACACATCAGAACCATGATCCACCATGATCAAGTTGGCTTCATCCCAGAGATGCAGGGATGGTTCAACATACGAAAATCTGTCAACATAATCCACCATATAAACAAACTGAAAAATAAAAACCGCATATCATCTCATTAGATGCTGAAAAGCTTTTGACATAAAACAACATGTCTTCATGATTAAAGGTCTTGGAGAGCGCAGGGATACAAGGAACATATCTAAACATAATAAAGACAATATACAGCAAGCCAATAGCCAACATCAAAGTAAATAGAGAAAAACTCACAGTGATCCCACTGAAATCAGGAACAAGACAAGGTTGTTCTACTCTCTCAATATCTGTTCAATATAGTTACTGAGGTCCTAGCTAGAGTAATAAGACAATAAAAAAAGATAAAGGGGATACAAATGGGAAAAGAAGAAGTCAAACTCTTATTATTTGCTGATGATATGATAGTTTACATAAGTGACTCCAAAAATTCTACCAAGGAACTTCTACAGCTAATAAACACTTTTAGTAATGTAGCAGGATACAAGATTAACTTAAAAAAATCAGTAGCCCTCCTTTACACAGATGATAAATGGGTTGAGAAAGAAATCAGAGAAACATCACCCTTCACATTAGCCACAAATAGCATAAAATATCTCAGAGTAACTCTAACAAAACAGGTGGAAGACTTGTATGACAAGAACCTTAAATCTTTCAAGAAAGAAACTGAAGAAGACACCAGAAAGTGAAAAGATCTCCTATGCTCTTGGGTAGGTAGGATTAACATAGTAAAAATGGCAATCTTACCAAAAGCAATCTACAGATTCAATGCAATGCCCAGCAAAATTCTTTATAGACCTCGAAAGAATGGTACTCAACTTCGTATGGAAAAGCAAAAAACCTAGCATAGCCAAAACAACCCTGTACAATAATAGAACTTCTGGAGGCATCACAATCCCTGACTTCAAACTCTACTACAGAGCTACAGTACTGAAAACAGCCTGGTATTGACATAAAAACAGACAGGAGGACTGAGAGAACTGAGTCAAAGACCCAGTGGGGTCTTTTCTGATCTCCAAAATATACAAAGAACTCAAGAAATTGGTCATCAAAAGAACAAATAATCCAATAAAAGAGTGGAGTACAGACCTAAACAGAGAACTCTCAACAGAATAATCTAAAATGGCTGAAAGACACTTAAGAAAATGCTCAACATCCTTAGTCATCAGAGAAATACAAATCAAAACAACTCTGAGATTCCATCTTACACCTTTAAGAATGGCCAAGATCAAAAACAGTGATAACAACTTATGCTGAAAAGGTTGCTGGCAGGAGTGCAAACTGGTACAGCCCCTTTGAATATCAGTATGGCTATTTCTCAGAAAATTAGGAAACAACCTTACTCAAGACCCAGCAATACCACTTTTGGGTATATATCCAAAGGATGTTCAATCATGCCACAAGGACATGTGCTCAACTATGATCATAGCAGCATTGTTTGTCATAGCCAGAACCTGGAAACAACCTAAATACCCCTTGACTGAAGAATGGATAAGGAAAATGTACATTTACACAATGGAGTACTACCCAGCAGAAAAACATAACATCTTGAAATTTGCAGGCAAATGGATGGAGCTAGAAGACATCATATCGAGTGAGGTAACACAGGCCATGAAAACAATTATCATATGTACTCAGTCATAAGTGGTTTTTAAACATAAAGCAAAGAAAACCAGCCTATAAATCACAATCCCAGAGAACCTAGATGACAATGAGGACTCTAAGAGAGGCATACATAGATCTAATCTACATGGGAATTAAAAAAAAGACAAAATTTCCTGAGTAAACTGGGATCATGGAGACCATGGGAGAGAGTAGAATGGGAGGGGAGAGGCAGGGAGGGAAACAGTGAAAAATGTATAGCTCAATAAAAGAAAAGAAAACAGAAAAGAAAAAAACGAATGAGGGGAAAGGAGGAAGGAAGAGGGAGGAAGAAAGGGAGGGGGAAAGGGAGAAGGATTGGATGGAAGGAAGAAGGAGAGAAATAATAGGAGGAAGGAAGGAATGGAGGAATAAAAGAGCTGAGAAGGTGATTAAAGAGACAGGATAAAGGGGTGGGGAAAGTAAGGGAAGGAGGGAGTGGAGGGGCATGAGAAAGAAAGAAGAGATAAAGATAAGATGGGGAGAAAGAGAAGACATTGCCTTTATTCTAGTGAAAGACAACGTGGGGGCGTGTTCAGCGCCCTCTAGACTGTAACACTGACAGATGTGTAACAAGCATTCAGTGCAAGATCTTTTGTTCAGTGAGCAGATATAAAGAGATTTAGAAGATAACCATGTGCCACATGAGAATGCCTTGTAGGGGCATAAATTATTCTAACTTGCCACAGTTCTAAAAGAAAGAAAATCCTGTGTTGAAACCTAGAGAAATGAACTGGCCTGTGACTGACTCTTCCCACTCTTTAGAAGCTTCAACTGGGGAGGCACTGGACACTAGAGAAAACAGACAGTGATCCGTTGCCTCCAAATGGCTAGTGAGTCATGGAAGCAGCCAGAAGCATGACTGGAGCTCACCACAATTGCACATGTGGAGCTCTCTTTCCTGAGTAGAGACAAGGGAATAGAATGACAAAGTTATTAAAATGTAATTTTTCATTACGAAGAGAAATCTAATTTAAACTCTTCTGCCAGAACTTTTCTCTTAAGGCTCTTGCCATTTTCATACAGAAGCATCCAGAAAAAACTCTTTTTCCACCGAGAACAGAATATTTGAAGTTTCTATTTTTTCCTAAATTTTATTATGTCAAAAATGAAAAATAAAACAGAAATGTGTGTGTGTGTATAACATACACAATTTCATACATGTATACAACATCCTGGTATAGTATCCATTCCCCACTCATCTCATTCCCACTCCTCCAATGTCTGGTGTGTGTGTGTGTGTGTGTGTGTGTGTGTGTGTGTGTGTGTGTGTGTGTTTGTGTAATATATATACATCATATTATACATGTCTACAATGTGTTGTCATGGTATTCATTCCCCACTGCCCTTTCTCATCTCATTCGCACTCCTACCAACAATCTTTTCCTTTACTAGGCTCCCGCCAAGGTCTAGTGTGTATATGTGTGCATGTGTTTTTGTGTATCTGATGTGTGTGTGTGTGTGTGCAGATCTTGTACAGGTAGTAATAGCTGCCATGTGTTCCTGATAACAGATACACCATAGCAAGAAGACAGTATTTTTAGTGTTCTCCCCATCCCCTGGCTCTTATGATCTTTTCTCCCCCTTCTTCCAGTTTCTCTGAGTCTTAGACAGGGTGAGATAAATGTTCCATTTAGAGCTGAATGTTGATGGAGGCCACTTGTTCATTTCCCAGCCTCCCAGACCCAAAATAACCACATAGAAACTGATTTATTACAACACTGCTTGGCCTATTAGCTCACGTTTCTTATTGGCAAGTTCTTATACTTAACCCATTTCTATTAATCTGCATATCACCATGTAGTTGTGGCCTACTGGTAAGGTTCCATCCAGCATCTGGTGTCTCTTTCCTGTGGCAGCTCCATGGCTTCTCCCTGACTCTGCCTACTCTCTCCTCTATCTGCTTGGAATTCCTGCCTTGCCCTACTCTGTGCTGCAATAGTCCCAAAGAAGCTTCTTTATTGACCAATGGTATTCACAGCATGCAGAGGGAAATCCTGTATCACTGAACACTTAACAGTCACCTTTTCTCAATACTAGGCCAATTATGTGTCTCCTCATTGCCTACTGCAAAAGGTAGCTTCTTTGACCTAGGGAGACTAACGCTAATCTGTAATAACACACATATTTAGAAGCCAATTTGATTGCATGCCCATTTAGCAAATCTTCAGTCATAAACATGTCCATAGGGCATATAATCTCCCCATAGGCTTTTGGTTAAATTTACTCTATCCAGGGAGGGTAGATTTTAAATCTAATCATAAAGTTGTTGGTTACCCTCAGTCAGGCCACTATTGTAATATTAATCCATCTTAATTATATATCTTAAAGGGCTTCATTGTGAACTCTCCATACATGTATATATAGCATGCTTTGATCATACATACCCTCCCAATAACATGCTATCCTTTTTATAATTTGAAAAACATTAGAAATGAAAAAATAAACACAAAAACATGTGAAAATAAACAGATATATACAAACTAAGCATACACATTAAACGTGGAAGATTCTGTCTGTGCTTTGGGATTGTCCATCTTATATTT
Organism: Ondatra zibethicus; assembly: GCA_004026605.1. NCBI lineage: Eukaryota > Metazoa > Chordata > Mammalia > Rodentia > Cricetidae > Ondatra > Ondatra zibethicus. The sequence continues at coordinate 14,857 of PVIU01019874.1, forward strand.
CTAGATGTATAGCTGAAAAAAGCAGCTAGTAAGCTAGGCAGCTGGTGTGGGAAGTCCTTCTGTCTATGTGTGGCTTTTATTGGTTAGTGAATAAAGAAACTGCTCTGGACCTATAGCAAGGCAGAACTTTGGTAGGCAGGGAAAAGAAGGGTGGAGTCAGAGAGAAGCCATGGATCCTCCACCTGAGACAGATGCTGGGAACACTACCCGGTAATCCACTGCCATGTGGCAATACACAGATGAATAGAAATAGATTAAATTAAGATGTAAGAGTTAGTCAATAAGAAGCTAGAACTGATGGGCCAAGCAATGATTTAAATAATGTAGTTTCTGTGTGATTATTTCGGATCTAAGTTAGCTGATGGCTGGGAATCAATAAGCAGCCGACCCTCCAACAGACAGTGGTGGTGCACACCTTTAATCCCAGCACTCAAGAGGCAAAGGCAGGCAGATCTCTGTGAGTTCGAGACCAGCCTGGTCTACAAGACCTAGTTCCAGGACAGGCTCCAAAACTACAGAGAAACCCTGTCTCAGAAAATAAAAAATAAAAAAGCAGCTAATAAACTTTCTTGTCCTGATATTAGGGGTAGACTGGGGACCAGTGTCACAGCTGAGCTAAGGAAGGGTGTGTGTGGAACACAGAACTTCTATCATGTGACCCCTATTATTAGCCCATAATGTGATTAATGGATAATTGCAACAGTATAATTCCAGTGAGACTGTGGCTCAGAATCTGCAGAAGTCAAGGTAGTCACTCTACTAGGCAGTTAAGAAGGGACTATAGAATGGGTGGTGGAGAAGCTAGTGATCCACACAGCTATGACCATATGATCAGTTGGTGACATGAGAACTACCATAGTTGTTTGTGTTTCTTCTTTATTTTTTATAAATACATTGCATGTGTGTTTATGTGTTAACTATTCCAGGGCTGGAGAGATGGTTCATGGTTAAGAGTACTGGCTGCTCTTCCAGAGGACCTAGGTTCTGTTCCCAGAACCCAAATGCCGGCTCATAACCACACATAGTTCCAGGTCCAGTAATCCAATTACCTTTTCCAGATTCTGGGTTCTTCTACATGTGTGTGCAAAAACACATATGCAGAAACACACAAATGCTCAATGTTAAAAACAAAAATAACTCCTCAAAATCCTACCACAAAGATATGTTCCTATCTCTATGAATAAATTTTATCCATAAGTTAAGAAGTAAATGATAAATCTACATGTAAGTATTGAGATGATAGATAAGTCAAGAATAGTTTATAGAATTTTATGGCATCATAATAACTCTGGTATCAAAATGGCACAAACACATTCTGAGATGAATGCCATGCACCAATAATCCTCATGAATATAAATGCAAATGATCCAAACAAACAATAAAAATGGACAATATACAAACACCACATGCTGTGTATCTTAGGTAATCAAGTTTAATTTAACGTTTGAAAATCAGTCTTTGGCATTCAATTGGCTCATTTTCCAGATTATCCATGGTCTCAAGTTTTCTATTGACTCAGGTTCATGACACTTCTTCTCTGGTACAATGCAGGAATCTACTCCCAGAGTCTGCTAGAGTGAGCTAGTAAAGACCCTGTCTGCAGTAGAGGGCAGAGCTTAGAATCCAAAGTTGTGAGGTCACCAAAGCATTGCCCAGTACTCCCCCAAGCCATAGGAGTGTGAGCAGTGAACTATCCCTCTGGGCCAGTTTCCTTTGGTAAAAGTGAAGTTAATCCTCTTACAAGGATCTACCAAAAAATTGAGAAGTAGCATGTTAACGAACTAGTTCAACATTTGACATTTGAAAGTATTCAGTGCTATAAATGATCAAAACATGTCATCTACGGAGTCATCCATTCATCCATAGTAGGAGAAGCAACTGACAGTTAATTGCCTGATTTTCACAGAGAGCTCAGTTGTAAAATAGCCACAAGGCTGTCCTTGAAGTCAGCTTCACCTCTTCAATGCCTGCTATCAGCATCTTTAGAATAAGAACTATAATTTCCTACGCATCACAAAATCTCTGGGAAGGTGGAAGTGAAAACTGGCATACAAGTGTCCTTCAAGGGGACATTGAGCACAAGTCTAGATGCTGGTGTTATAACTTCTGCAGCTTTTCTTATTAGTATTAGGGAGATTACTTCAGTGCTAACATTCCCTGTATGGTTCAGTGTAACATGTGGGCCTGCTTGTTGGGCTTTCTGTCCAGTTCCCATAGCCAGTAAGCCCCAAAGAAAATCACACAGAGGTCTCCATAATCAGTTATAAACTGATTGGCCCATTAGCTCAGGCTTTGTATTAGCTCTTGTAGCTTATATTAACCCACTATTCTTATCTATGTTAGTCAAATGGCTCAGTACCTTTTCAGTGGGGCAGGTCACATCCTGCTTCTTCCATGGTCTGGGCAGGACTGGGGAGGAATGGGCTTCCTCCTTCCCAGCATTCTCATGTTCTCATTGCCCCACCTTTACTTCCTGTCTGGTTGTCCCACCTATGCTTCCTGCCTGGCTATCAGCCAATCAGCATTTATTTAAAATATAATTGACAGAATATAGATGATTGTCCCACACCACTTCCCCGTCTTTTGTTTTAAACAAAGGAAAATATCCATAGTCCATTTTGGGGGAATGTGGGCAAAGTATAAATCATACAGAAGTCTATATTAGGTTATAAACTGATTGGCCCATTAGCTCAGGCTTCGCATTAGCTCTTATAAATTATATAGCCCATTATTCTTATCTATGTTAACCACATGGCTCAGTACCTTTCTCAGCGGGACAGGTCACATCCTGCTTCTTCGGTGGTCTGCACAGGAATGCCGAGAGAGCTTCCTGCTTCCCAGAATCTATTCTCCTTGCTCCGCCTCTACTTCCTGTCTGGTTGTCCCACCTATACATCCTGGCTAATAGCCAATCAGCATTTATTTAAATCATGATTGACAGAATATGGACAATTCTCCCACACCACTTCCCCCTCTTTTTTTAAACAAAGAAAAATATCCATAGTCCATTTTTTGGGAATGTGGGCATAGTATTCCAGGCTACTTCCAGCTGGTTGGGGGTACTGATAATCTTATGGGGACCCAAAGAAAATTTAGAGTTATGATCAAGTCCTGACTGGAGTATCCTGTGAAGCTTGATCATCTCAGGCAGCAATCTTGAATCTGTTCTGGATGTAGAACTCAGACATCTGGGCCATCTGTTCCTACCGGAGATTTCTCAGGTGGTCTTCCTTGATCAAACCTGATTTTTTTTAACTCAAAATGAATCCACAGCTTCTCATTTCCTGTGGAAACAAAAGGAAAATCTCTTCTCCAAAGTAACATACCTTTTGACTTCAATTTTGAACTCAAGGTATTTTCAAAATACCTATCTTGGGTTAATTCAGCAGCATTTATAAACAAATATCTTTTAGCAGCTGTTGCTCCTTCCTCAGCATTCAAACAATTCAAAGAGAGCTTAATAACATACAGTATTCAGATTCTCTGTGTGTTTTACATCTTTATGTGGCTTTATTTTAAACTCTATTTCTTTTATTTTTAATTTTTAGTTTTTTGAGGCAGGGTTTCTGTTTCTTTGTCCTAGAACTCACTCTGTAGACCAGGCTGTCCTTGAACTCACAGAGATCTGCCTGTCTCTGCCTCCCCAGTTCTGGGATTAAAGGTGTGCACCACCACACCTTGAACTCACAGAGATCTGTCTGTCTCTGCCTCCCAGGCATTGGGATTAAAGGCATGTGCCACCATACCTTGAACTCACAGAGGTCAGTCTACCTCTGTCTCCCAAGTGTTGGAATTAAAGGTGTGTACAACCACACCCAACTACTCTCTTTCTTTTTTATTTTAAGGACTTTAACCTTTTTCTTTTCTCTCCCAAGCCTGCATATATTTTTAAACACACAGTAAACCATTTAGAGATTTTCTTCGTCTTTGAGTCTTTCTTTACTGTATCTCTCTCTCTTTTTCTGACCACATGAGTCATTTACTAAGCAATATGGGTAAGATTAAAGCTGTGGCTTTCACGGCTGGATCCAGCCCATTTCTTAGCTTTCTGAGATTTCAGCCTTGTGGCGGAAGTACTGGCCAGAGCCATGTTTATTGTCACAATTCAATGGCATTTCAAGGTCCCTGCCAGCAAGCAAGCTGCAACAGTGTGTCCACAGACAACACTCAAATGATCCGTAGTCAACCACCTGCCTGAAAGAGTCAGAGTTTGCACTGGCAGGATGGCTGGCATTTTAAAATGGTGCAGCATTTTTCCTGCTATAGCTGAAAACTGAAAAGCATGCAGTCAGCTTTTCATCAACGGTATTTAAGTGTTCATGGCAGGACCTCTTAAAAGAGCTGCAAGATTTTACAGCTAACGCTGAGTTAGGAAGCCTCTCTTAGACGAGAGTACTTGCTTGCCTCTTGCAAGCAGAGCAGACCCGAGAAATTGCTGCTACCAAGAAGCCATGCTTTACTCTATTCTTTTTCGCCCAGAATTACTTCCCATGCTCTGTCAGGCTTTACGTGGATGCAGTTGTCCACGTGGGAACCATTCTGTAGCATGTGGGCCTGCTTGTTGGGCTTTCTGTCCTGCCCAGTCCCCACAGCTGGTAAGCCCTAAAGAAAATCACACAGAGGTCTCCATAATCAGTTATAAACTGATTGGCCCATTAGCTCAGGCTTTGTATTAGCTCTTGTAGCTTATATTAACCCATTATTCTTATCTATGTTAGCCACATGGCTCAGTACCTTTCTCAGCAGGGCAGATCACATCCTGCTTCTTCCGTGGTCTGGGCAAGACTGGGGAGAAATGGGCTTCCTCCTTCCCAGCATTCTTGTGTTCTCATTGCCCCACGTTTACTTCCTGTCTGGTTGTCCCACCTATGCTTCCTGCCTGGCTATCAGCCAATCAGCATTTATTTAAAATATAATTGACAGAATATAGATGATTGTCCTGCACCAGTTAAGGATCAGGTACTTAAACAGTCCTCGGTTGATAGCTCTGTTTGAAGAGATGGCACAGCCTTACTGGAGGAAGAATGTCACTAGAGATATGCTTTTAGAGTTGCCTCACTCCACTTCTATGTCACTGTGCTTGCAGGTTGAAGATGTGATCGTGCAGCTTCTTGTTCTGGCCATCTGCTGCCATACCTGCCCCAGTATCATGAACTCTCCTTTTGCAAATGGAAGCTACTTCCACATAGAGCTGAAGGCTCATTGTAGAATGTATTCATCCTGGCGACTCTGGTGTCTGGAATAGACCTCATTTACTTCACAAATCCATGGGATCACAGCCAGCCATTAACTCTATATTGAGCCTCAACTTGATTATAGGAGGGGAGAAGCAGACACGGAAGAGGAGGAGGAGAGGAAGGACAAAAGAGGGAGAAAGGGGAGAGGAAGGGAGAAGAAGGAGGGGAGAAGGAGTGTAGAACAGCCTCTGAAGTTGTGGGAAGAATGAGATAGTAATAGTGTGGTTGTTTGGACTTAACCTTGTATTCAGAAAGATATGGGTTCAATTCTGACTCCAAAATTTCATTTATTAGAACTATAATGTCTATAGCACCCAGTTAGTAAGAGCTTATAAACTGAAAATGGAAGTTCCATATAGTTACTGTCATTATTAAATAAAAAACTGCATATGAGATTTAGAATAAATGCTAGAATCAGTAAATTTTCAACAAATGATATGAAGAACTCTATTCATTATAAATATGATGACTTTTCAAAGGAGCCATGGGGAGATCCATTGGAAATGCACTTGCTCAATAAAAATGAAATCTATTGTGTATACAACAGCAAGATGTATTGCAGTTAATCACAAACATTTAATGTTCAGCTTTGGTTTTGGTGGCTTTCATTTTGTTTATTCAGACAAATTTGCAGCCAGTTTGGATTTATCCATGTCTTCTGAAAATATGTATGACTATATCTAAATTTTATACACATATATAGAAACAGACAATTAGCAAGGTCTTAGGAGACCATAAACTTGCTCAATCCCCATAAGCCCTGTCTGAGGATGGAAATAATGAAGAGGAAGTGAAAGGATTTGTCAAAAATACACCCACAGCTTTGGATTCAGGGTTTATCCTGTTTCCAATGTGTTATATAAATCTTAATGAAACTGATAATGCAGCAGATCTGGAGCTCTACCAGGCATCCATCCTTACTCATCACACTAACCCGGTGCCATGGGTCTTGTGACTCTCTTCCTGAAGTGGAAAGGTGAAATTTAAGTAAATTGCTCCCAATTTTACATACCTCCAAAGTGCTATTTTCATTTGAACCCAGATTTTTATTTGCTCCATATTCCCTATGTCCAAAGTGTCAGACAACCCACTGTGAGAATTCTTTCTCCTTCCTCTCAGCCTCTGGTCTCATGTTTTCTGTTCTCATACAATGTCCAGAGAGCTTCAAGACTTCTCACAGGCCACACACTCCCCTCAGTGAATCCTGGTGTTAAATGTGGAGACCAAGGCTGAACTAATCATCTTCCTGTCTTTGTTAAACTACAGAGCACCCACTGGGAAATAAGTCAGGGTTTGTTTTAAGTACACATTCTGAAATTCAATGGACAGTTTTGACAGCTTGGGGGTTAGATTCATGACTAACACTGTACAGCTAGGACTTTCAACGGGGTGCTGTGTCAGGCTACATGAGTCACCATGGGCTTGGTACCAGTTTGGGACTGGTGGATTTAAAATGCCAAGAGATGGTAACACCAGACGCCACTTCACCCAGCATCCTAGTAACAGATCATCAAGGCAGACTAGGAAAGAACAGCTCCCAAACATGAAAGATTAAATCCGAAGACCAATACTGCTCAACACGAAGACATTTCCTTACTGCCAAGAACAGAAGGCAGAGGAGAAGAGAGAAACAGTGGTGCCAATGTTCATTGGTCACCAGAAATAGAACTTCAGTCAACTGGAGGCTACAGGAAGATGTCTGCTATGCCAGCCTCCCGGGATGGAAATTTGCATGTAGGAATTTCATTTGGAAGAAGTTTTAAGAGAAACACCTGAATGGAGTGAGGGAAGCAGGATTATACAGAGATTAATTCATCTGTGATGTAACTCTCAGCTCCAGAGCTTGGATGACTCCTCAGAGAGGTCCACAGTTGGGTTCAGGGCCTCTGAACACTGGGCACTCACTGGATCCTGGGTGTCTCTTGGAAGCATATTTCATGCTTCCTGAGTCAGCTTCCTTCAGTTGCCTACAGCTCACAGTGGGGGACTTTGAGTTGCCAGCAGTCAGTTCTCACAGGCCTGGGATGTAACCCTCAGAATCCACCTCTAAAGCCATCTCTGTTTTCTTATAAGGGCTCCATAACTCCCCATCCCAGGTGGAGAACAGGGCCGGGATATGAAAGCTAAGCGGAAGTTCTCCTCCCTTCTTCTCCTTTATGTGCACGTATTCAGAGATGAGAATTCTTTGACATTAACAAGTCATAGGACAATTTCAGAAAAGGGCAAGTGCGAGTTCTGTATGTATGTCATCCTCAAGAACAAAATGTCATGAGATTACCTGAAGAACAGAAGGGGACAACGAATGTGTGACTATCACCAAGCAGTGTTTAACTGGCAGTGGGCATAGTCCTCTTGTGCTCACAACCTTATTGGAAGTAGTGGACTTTGAGAGCCAAACTAAAAAAGGTACACAATACTAATCTATCCAATTCTAGATCAGATAATAAAATAGCTAGAGACTCCAGGCAAAGTCCAGGAGCCATGACCAACATGTCTGTCTTCATGATAAAAAGCAACATGCCCAGAATGTCACGCTTGTCACGCTAGTGTTTTAATAAGAATATAAGGTTATATGGAAGAGTGAGTTGTACCAAAGAAGATACTAGAATATGCAATATGGAGGTTTAATCTGGACATTCAATTGCACCTCTTGATATTATGATGTTGGCATAAGAAGGGAACTTTAGAGTAAATGGGGAAGATTTTCAGAATGGGGAAATAATTAAGTAGATACACAGGGAAGCAAAATAATAGAGATATTGAAATGACAAAAATAAAAAGGCTATTTTTACAGTAATGTTGATTACCATTTGTATTGCCCATGCCCAGGCTTAGCTGTCATCACTGCAGAGTCATTTGACTCCATCTCTCCTCACTTTGGATCTTATCCCATCACCAGTTAGCACGGGCTTCCACCTTCTTCCACTTCCAAGCTATCCAGAGACGGGTGCTTTGAGAAATGTGCTGTCTACAGTGTGAGGAGAGAGGCTTTGATGCCATGTGTCTACACATCTGGGAATCTGCGGGCTCTGTCAATTTCAGAGTTGGTGATATAGCCAACCCCATTAGACAGTAGGCGGACACAAAGTATCAGGCTCTGGGGATTTACTATGGGGTAGGTGGTGTGTGAGAAATGGGGAAAGAGATAGTCGCAAGCCACCCTTACTTCCCCAAATTCACCATCAAGAAAGGCAAGATGGGAACTGGGAAATGAGCTGGTAGAATGTCTGTTGCACAAGCATAAGAGAGACATGAACATCAGGGTTCCTTTCCTAGCAACCACTTCAAGTGCCAGATATGGCATTGCATGTCATCCCAGTGCTGTGGAGCTGGAGACGGCGGATTCCAGGGACCACTGGTGAGCCAGAGTAGCTGAATCAGTGAAATCCAGGTTCAAGAGAGATGTGTCTCAGAAAACATGGTGGAACTGGACTGAGGGAGACACTCAGTGTCGAGCCTGACGTACACACACACGCACACACACACGCACGCACACACACACACACGCACGCACACACGCACGCACGCACGCACACGCACGCACGCACGCACATACACGCACACACACTGTGTAAGCCAATGAAAAAGGACTCAGACAGAAGTGTATGAGAAGGAAGGTCTGAGAAGCCTGTTTCCTAAGGAGCCATACTGAATTCGGCAATAAAAGGGAAAATATCAATAATAATTGAGTTGAAATTTATTTTAATTTTTAAAGTATATTAAAATACGGTCTGTCTCGATTTCTGAGTTTAGGGATACCATTAGATCTTTGGCATCTGACTGAAAGGGACATGGACTAAATTGTGCTTTCATCCCAATTTCATATGTTGAAGCCTTAACTTCTGGTGTGATGCTGTTTGGAGACAGGCCTTTGAGGAATTAAGATTAAATGAGGCCTACAGTCCTAATTCACCTGACCATTGTTTCCCATGAAGAGTGGGCATGAGGGATCACTACGTAAACTGAAGATAACAATTGTGAGGTAAGGACAGTGACATCAGGAGAAAAGTAACATCACCCACAAGTGACCCCAGACTTCCAGCTTCCAGAGCCATGAACAATAAGTTCTAGGGGCTGAAGAGATAGCTCAGTGGCTAAGAGCACTAGCTGCTCTTGCAGAGGACCTGAATTGGATTCTCAGCATCCACTTGGTGGCCCCTGTTCCAAAGGATCTGACTCCCTCTTCAGACATCCTTCAGCACTTAGTGGTGGGTTCCAGCAGAAAAGCTAATGGTAAGAACATTCATTGGAGGTGCACCATTTGGGTTCAGTATTGAGGATCGAAGGGGTAAGAACAGTTGAAGAATAAAAGAGAAGTCTAGGCATTTAAAATGTGGTACAAAAGCTGAGAAAGCTGTCTCCAGAGGCAGCACCTTTGAGAGAGGCTCCAAGGAATGAAGTTCAATATAGAGGACCAGATAGACAATGGAGCTAAATTGGCCTTTGACCTTTTACCTGAGACTTGCATTGGTACATATTTGGGTAATTTCTGTGAGCTAAGGTTTTTGAGTTTTGTTTGTTTGTCTTGTTGGAAAATGATCAAAAGAAAATCATTTCCTGGCCACATGAAATGAATTTTCATTCTCAGCTAGAGATGACTTGATGGTTAGCATTCACACCACTCTTGTGGATGGTTTGAGGTCAGTTCTCAATACCCATATCAGGAAGCTTATAACTACCTAATCTCTAGCTCCAGAGGCACCAATGTTCTGGCTTTGGTGAACGCCTGTACTCATGTATACATACACACACACACACACACACACACACACACACACACAGACACACACACACACACACACACCTATACATTACTAAAAATAAAATAAATCTTGAAAAGATTCTAGTCTTTATAGGGTTCATTTGTAACATATCTATATGCATGAAATTTTTGTCTGTTGCTACTTTTATGTTGCAAAATTCAATGATGCAATTGGCTCATGGTAGTGAAAATCTGACAGCCCACACAAGCTTTGCTCTCAGGCCCTTCACACTAACATTCCTGGTAGCCTGTTCCATAACCTTACTCCTCTATACATACATATTAATCAAAAGCGAGATCATTCAAAGAGAGATAGAAAGAATGGGAAGGAGGTGGGAATGATCGTGATGGAGGAAGACAAGAACAGAAGATGGATGAAGGAAAGAATAAATGAGTATATGAATGTATGTCCCTGTTATTTCCCTGTTTGCCAGGAAAATGGGAATGGGACTTTCCATTTAGCACTGACGAAGTGACCATCTTGCCAGGTTGTGCAGGGAGCTCGTCAGATCACAATACCACTGTGAAAGCTTCATGGTAGTGGTCAGCTATCAACTTTGGTACAGTACTTTCCGAAGACAAACAGGAGGTCCATGCTCAGTTCACTCTGACACAGCACTCATTATGCTAAGCACGCTCTGCAAACTGTTTTGGCCAAGTGGCTAATTTGCGAGCCATAATGGAGGACTTGGCTCACCAGTGTTCATTAAAGCCTCTGAATCTCCGTTGACACCCTACAGCTGAATCACACATAAACAAATTTATGGGCAAATCATTAAGAGTGAATGAGTTATCACTTCGGAGGAATGCTTCCAGACAAATGAAAGTGCAGCTCCATCCAAATGTGAAGTCATAACAAATCTTGTACCTGAACAGACTCATTTTGCCTAGTGAATAGCATGACTCAAACATTAGCAATGTGATTCTCTAAGGGTGGCAAATGTATTGTAAACCTCGAAGCCAATTGCTTCTGCTTCTGCTCCTGCCACTCCCCCATACACATTGGATTGATGGAGACGGCTTAGGCTGGGCAATCTTTCTATTCTTGACTGAGAACCATGGCATAACTACCCCAGCTGATTCCAGCTAATCACCACAAGGGACATCACCATTTGCTTTTTTAAACCTGTGATGCTGAAAGGCAATACTTCTCACAGAGGGAATAAAAAGGGAAATCAGAAACCAGTGAGATCATATTGAGGCTTGCCATTATGGTAGAATAGCTACTTGCTTCCCTCCGTCAGAATTCACAGTCTGGAACCCTAACTCTTTCATGTGAAGGTCTGCAAGTTGAGTCTTTGGGAGGAGTCATGCGTCTAGAGCTCTTGGGGCCTGGAGAGGTGACTCAAGAATGTTTGCAAAGGAACCTGAATTCAAATCTCCAACCCTATGTAATTGTCAGAAGTGACTGCCTATGTCCCCAGTACTGTGGAGGGTAGAAGCAGGGAGTTCCTGGAGCTTGCTTGCTGTCAGCCCAACTCCAGATTCAGTGAGAGAATAAGTCAGAGAGTGATGAAAGAGGTCATTAGACAGCCTATTCTGCCCTCTGTGTACAGGTATGTGTAGCCAAACACATGCATACATGATTATCACATACACACACAAATCAAACACATACATATCATACACACAGGGCACATATACATAGAGCTGCATATACACACATACACAAACACACACACACACACACACACACACACACACAGAAGAAGGAAAAGAAAGGAATATGGAGTGTTTGGTGCAATCGGTGTCCTTTCTAAGAGATCACAGAAAGCGCTCCCTTCCCTTCCTACCATCTGGGAGGAGGAAGCCTGCTGCAGACAGTCAATCTGCTGGCTCTTTGACCTTGAACTTTCTAACTTCCAGATCCTGCTTTTGGTGCTGCCTGCCTTATGGCACTTTCAGAACAGCAACCCAGATGGAATAATAAGCACACTGCATGCAGAGCAGCTGGGCTTTGCAGACTGAGCACCTAATAACCAAGGCTGGCTCCTTCAGAAATAAGGGAAACAGTGGCTTCTCAAAACTGTCATGAAGGTCACATGACATCATCAGAGTCCATCTTTTGGCATAACGCCAGGCACGCTGACGCCGTGTGTGTGTGTTTCCTTCTACACAGTCTTGGATATATTTGGCACTAGAATATGACAAGTCCCCTGACCTTTAGAAATGATCCTCTCTTGGTGATTGTGAGAAGACAAACATTTGAGATATAAAATCGAAGAGGCATAAAAAAAATTAGCTAGGTTTTAGGTACATCCACATTTGTGGTACAAGACAGGAAATGAAATTGTTCTTTGCAGATTTGCTCTGTTTTGTTTAGGACTAATTATCTGAGTGGGGAAAACTTTAAGGCTTTTTCTGGTATGCAAGAAGGAATGGCAAGGCAGCTGGCCATATTCTCTCCTTTGTGGAAGGTGTAAGGACCTCCGTGGGTACCAGCTTTATTGTGTGGGATGAGGGGGAAACGGAAGCTTGTGGACCCTGCTTCTGTAGCAGCAGACACAGCCACACATGCAGATTCTGCTTCTGCAGCAGATGACGTAGTCACACATGCAGACTCTGCTCTGGCAGCAGCAGACACAGTCACACACACAGACTCTGCTTCTGCAGCAGCAGACATGGCCACACATGCAGATTCTGTTTCTGCAGCAACAGCCACAGCCACACATGCAGACTTTGCTTCTGCAGCAGCAGACATGGCCACACATGCAGATTCTGCTTTGGCAGCATCAGACATACCCACACATGCAGACTGTGCTTCTGCAGCATCAGACATAGCCACACATACAGATTCTGCTTTGGTAGCCTTTCTAGGCTGTTTGGAGCAATGCATAAGGATAACTTACTCATCACAATATGAGGGCTTATACTTCCAGACACAGCCTGGGTCAGCTGCCATTTTGGGCATCGATAGCAGAATTCCATTGCCTGGTTGTCTTAGTCAATGTTGCTGACTCTGAAGAGACACCATGACCAAGACAACTCTTAGATATGTAAAGTTTTTAACTGAGAGCTTCCTTGCACCTTTAGAGAATTAGTCCATGATCATCATGGCAGGAAGAAGACAGGCATGGCAGCATGGTGCTGGAGCAGTAGCTGAGAGCTTTGCATCCTGATCCACGATGGTAGACAGAGAAAGTAAATGAGATCAGGCCTGATGTGGGCTTTTGAAACGTCAAGACCCACCTCCAGTGGTACACCTCCTCTAACAAGGCCACACCTCTTAATCCTTCCTAACAGTCTATTAACAGGGACCAAGGAGTCAAACACAGGAACCTGAGGAGGGGGACTGCATTCTCATTCAAATCACCACACTGGGTGATTGACATAGAATAGAAAGCTGTTTCTCATATTCTGGAGGCTGAAGGGCCTAAGGCAAAGCTGTCACCTATGGAAAAGGAACAGGGAGGAACTAAGTCCCCCTGAGTTCCATCAGACACTAAGTCATTCAGCAGGCAGGACTCCTGAGTCCTAATGTCCTGATCAGTTCTCCAAAGACCCTCTGCTACAGCAGAGGTTGGGTTGTAATACGTGATTTGAGGGAATTTAAGGAAAGTAATTCTAACAGAACCCCCAAAGAGAAAAATCTCTGTAAGTCTAAGGAAACAAGTTATCCCCAGGAAGACAGCAAACTTCACCCTCTTCACTCCCCTATGATAAAATATATAAGATGGAACACTCTGGAAAGAGCATACATGTTCAAAGAATACAGGATTCTCAGTCTCCATCCGTGGCCCTCCACTGCAGCCCATGAAGAAGAACACCTTTCTGCACACAGTACTTGGCAGGGATGCAAGCTGGATGTGGTTGCCATGCCTGTTACCAGTACTTGGGAAACTGAGCAGAAGGATGGAAAGTCTGACATTTGGAGCCAGCTTGGGGTCATGTTTCTATGTCAAAAGGGAAAGAAAAGGAATAGGAGGAAGAGGACAAGAAGAAGGAAGAGAAGGAAGTAGGGGGAGAGGAGGACAAGAAAGCAGGGAAGAGAAGGGAGGAGAAACACGGGGATGGAGGAAAGGAGGAAAAGAGGGGAGGTAAAGATAGAAATTTCTTTAGGTAAACAACACTTCTCAGGATCTCTTAACAGCAGGGGGGTGGAGAAAGGAAAAATCTGCTGTTAAATTCACTGTGTTCCCAGCAACTATTTTTGCTTGGTTAATATAAGTAATTTACTTCAGGTAAAATCCATCTTTTCCACAGACATAGCATTTGTTAAGTGTATCCAGGGCTTTGTGCTATTTTTGTGGTATGCCAAATTTCTTCTAGAAGAAAAATATAGGGGAGGTTATATACCCTGAGCATTGGCTGGTCTAATAATTATTTTATCCTGAACAGATGGGATTTTTAATAAATCATTCTGAAGCCTGGGTGTGACATGATGGCCCTACACATCTATAAATTGATTAATTGATTTTAGAGATACAGGAGTGTCGTTGTTGCAAGCACATGTGTTTCAAATATCTTTAAAACAAAACTAAAGCAGATACTTTTTTCTAATATAAAGTCTTGTATAGATGTTAATAACTTGCTATCTGGGGTGTGCAGCTAGTTCAGCAGTTGAGATTGCATACTACTCTTGAAGAGGACCCAGGTTCAATTCTTAGCACTACATGGTGGCTCACAACCAACTCCCTGTGACGTCAGTTCCAGGGGATCCTGATGCCCTCTTCTGGCCCCCAGGTTCACTATACCCATTCACACATCTGCACACAGACAGGCACATACAAATAATGTTTTAAAGACAAAAAAATGTGATTATGAAACAATATAGAAAAGCAAGGAGCCAAATTTTGGGTACAAAATGGTTATCAAGATAAAAATGAAATGTTATGAAATTCAAATGGAAAATAGCTACAAAAATTATATGTGGTGCAGAGGACACAAGGAACTGCTTTTGTACTGTTCACCATTTCTCTGTTTACCAATTTTCTTGTCATAAGATTTTTTTGCCACTTTCACAATAAAACAGAGGTGTTTAAAAAAACAACCATGTTGGGCAGAGAGAGTAATTTTTTCTTTAGGCAATAAGTCAAATAACATCTCCCAATCAGTTTCTCTTTGCCAGACCCTGACTAAGTACATTTAAATGCTTCGTGAACTGAATTTTCAAAAGAAAAATTCTTAGTTCTCCTTTATAGATGAGGACAGAGCCGCAAGACCATGCTGCAAAAATACCAAAATAAAAGGCAACAGCAAACACCCTGCCTCTTTACCAAAATAAAAGGCAACAGCAAACACCCCTGCCTCTTTACCAAAATAAAAGGCAACAG
Organism: Ondatra zibethicus; assembly: GCA_004026605.1. Lineage (NCBI taxonomy): Eukaryota > Metazoa > Chordata > Mammalia > Rodentia > Cricetidae > Ondatra > Ondatra zibethicus. The sequence continues at coordinate 30,129 of PVIU01019874.1, forward strand.
CAAACACCCTGCCTCTTTACCAAAATAAAAGACAACAGCAAACACCCCTGCCTCTTTACCAAAATAAAAGACAACAGCAAACACCCCTGCCTCTTTTTTCTGCATGGTTCACAGTTTGATTTATAAATGTCTCCCACTGGCTTGTGTGGTTGAAGAATTGGTTCCCAGTTGGCAGTGCTGATTCGGGAAGTTATCCCTTTGGAAGAGATGGGGCCCAGCCAGCAGAAGTGGCACTCTGGAGGACAGGCTTTGAGGGTTGTGTGTTTTCTATCTGGTGCTTGTCCGCTGAGATGTGAAGGACAGCTGCCACATGCTCCTGCCAGTACAGAGTGTACCAGCACGCCTCCCTTGCTGTGATGGACAGTATCTCTTCAAGTCAGGGGCCAAAATCAAATCTTCTCCCCTAAATCACTTCTTCTCAAATAGTTCATCACAGAGATAAGGAAAGATAACTGATACAGACACATGGCCATGCATGGAGCACCAACGGGTTTTCTTTATAAGGCCCATGTTCCTTAGAGAACATCAAGGGTCCTGGACAACAGAGTGGGGAGAATCAGCTGAGATACATGAGCACTTTAGCCTTAGTGTTTCTTGTTCCAAAAGAGATTAAGGTAGAGCTATTAAAACCTTCCACTGAAGACGCAAGCCAGTGCAGACATCATCTTGGCATTGCAATACACAGCTGTGACCTCATATGCATTCTGCTGCTATCGATATGCAGAACAGGGAGGGTAAACAGTCAACAGCAATGGGTCTCTCACACACCACAGGCTGTTAGCAGCCTTCTGGAAGGACTAAATGGTTTCATATCTGTATCTAACAGGTTCGTCAGAAATTTTTGAATTTCTTCCTAAAGAATGGTCTGTGTGAGGTCAAAACTGTGGTCATGTTTATGTAGTATAATACCAAATACATCACTTTGTTCACACATCTGTGCAGGGCAGAACAACAGTGGAAAATGCTGCCATCCTGCATTCTGGCTTCTCACTGGGTAAAGTTTGGAGTGTGTCTCTAAGGGACAGCAAGCACCTTCCTTTGGAGAGGAGGCTGCTATCACCTACCAATTAATGCATGTGTGTGCATACATGCATGTGTGCATGCATTTAAGAGCAGATTCCATTCTGCAGAGCCCTGTTCTTCAGGCCTTGTCTTTGAAAGAATTAAAATTATGGAAGTTTGAAACACCAGACACTGGCAATGGCTGCCCACATCTGTCCTGTGGTTCTTGTGAGAATAAAAACAAAGAACACATAATCAAAGCTACCAGTGAAGATTTTGTGTCTGTGGATGTATGTGTAAACGTTGATTTGTTTGCAAACAGGTGCATGCAAGTGTGTATGCACATATGTGCATGTGTGGAGGCCAAAGGTGGGTATGTGTCTGCCTTAGTTTTTGAGACAGGATTTTTCAATGAGCCTGGGGCTCGCCCATTAAGGTGCAGGAACTGGCCAGGGAGCTCCACAGATCCTCATTTCTCCAGCTCCACAGCACTGAGAGGACAGTGTGTACCACCACAGTCAGCTTTTCCACCTGAGTGCTGGGGCCCAAACTCCAGTCCACATGCTGGTGTAGCAGGCCCTTCACTGACTGAACCATCTCACCCACCTCTCAGTGTGTACCTGTTCCCAGGATAGCTGCTTCCTTGATGGTGTGTTGTTTGAGAACCAAAAGATATTTAATACAAACTTCCTCCAGGCCCCACCATATGACAGTGACCACCACCAAAACACTCACCATGTGACAGTGACCACCAAAGCACTCGCCATATGACAGTGACCACTGAAACACTTGTCATGTGATAGTGACCACCAAAGCATGGTGGCTGTTAGAAAGAATTTCTGCTTCTGTTTGAGAAGCGGGTTTTCTTTTTATATAGTTCCCCAACTTTGACAAAGTGCACATGTGGGATTTTTGTTACTGCTGTATCGTTCATGTTGACGCCCCGACTTGGGGACCAATAGGCACTACACACCACCACTCTGTTTACTACTCCAGCTCTCACCATTGTTTATCATCTTACGCATTTTAGGTTGGGTCTGTCGAAGAGATTTTCACATCTTCTCCCACTCCAGGCCCCTTGTCTCCCTGGTAACTGCCAAGTGGCTGCATCTGAAGCATGAGAAGTCCAAACTCACACCTAGGAGTGAAAAACATGATAAAAAGGCAAAACATGCCTAAGCTCAGAGAACTCCTCCCCAGATTCTTGAAGATCTTCCAAACAGCTTCTCTCTCCTCATTTCAGGGTCTTGTCATGGCTTTAGAAAGAGTTATTCTGAAGGTTAGTGGGCAAGAGCATGGCGACAATCTTACATTCACATTCAGCCTATTTGATGGCAAAGAAAGACACATGTGATATTGCCTTTCCTTGATGACCTCCATCAGTGGAAACAAGAAAACAACCTTGTGGGTGTTTACTAAGAATCTGGCTGTACAGACTCTTTAGACTCTGAACTCATAGCTCTGGCAGCTATGGTAACAAAGACTAAACTAGTTTAGTTTTTAAGGTTGAACACTTGTTTCATGACAGTTGAGTGGTTGGCGCATAGTTCGTAGTTCTCCAACTTCAGCATTTGCCAGCTATCACAAGGGGTGTTCAGTTCATCTGCTTGTGCACAACCACCAAGCACCTCACACCCCAAAGATCCTTTAGAAAACATGTGTTCATCAACATGGTTTTCAAAACTACAGAAGCAGAAGTTAAATTGACTCATGTTGAATGTTGTAGTTCTCTTAGAGATAAATAACAAACCTTATATATTTACATATATGTGTCATATCTCATATATATGATATATGACTGTCATAGTTTTCAAAGGAGTCAATATTAACAAAGGTAAACATCAAAGCCCCTTTCTTTACTTTCAGGGTGATGAGGTCATAGTGACAGGTATCCGGAAGTTATATACAGGGATCAAAGTCTTATTCATCTTTCAGCCATCACCCACTGTCTAGCTGACACTTTTACTTAGCTGTCCATGAATAAGTGCGTGATTAAATGACAAGAGCCAGAGAATGTGTATTTTCTCTGCCAGAAACATCTCCAGCTGCTAGATGCTGCAAAACCAGCTAACTACACAAAAGCACATACATCAACAGTGTTCTCTCATTTCCCCAGATCCTTTATTACTTCTTTTAATGGAAAGTCACACACAGTTGTAAACTATGCTTACAAGATTTTTCCCATCTTTGCCCAAATATTTGATTCTTTGGCTCTTGGATCAGCCTTATCTTTTGCATGGACAATGATATCCAAACTCTGTATAGGTAGGATAATTTCTTAGCTAGGATGGGGCAATGGCTTAATTTTACAGATGTGATGTGGGATTCCGCTCTGTATGCTGCAAATATCATTAGTTAATAAAGGAACTGCTTTGGACCTATAGAAGAACTGTAGGGGAACAGAGCTAGGCAGGGAAAACTAAACTGAATGCTGGGAGAAAGGAGGTGGAGTCAGAGAGAGGCCATGGAGCCACTGCCAGAGACAGACATGCTGAAACTTTGCTGGTAAGCCATGACCTTGTGGTGATACACAGATTAATGGAGATGGGTTAAATTAATATGTAAGAGTTAGCCAATAAGAAGCTAGAGCTAATAGGCTAAGCAGTGATTTAATTAATACAGTTTCTGTGTGTTTATTTCAGGAGTCTGGGAAGCTGGGAAATGAACCAACAGCCTTTCTACAACACAGATGAATTAACTCAGTCCCTGAAAAGTCACAGCTCTTGCCTAAGGTCTCATGAGGACCTCAGGACTCCCACAGAGGTACTTGGAACTTACTCTCATGAGTCCAGCAACTCGGGGCTTACTTAAGAAGTAAAATAGTCACACTCATAATATTTACATCAAATGCTCCTAGAAATCTACTTTCTAGACAAATCAGCCTTAAAATCTGATGATCTTAAGATTTAATCAAAGGAAAATGTCCTCACACATTAATTAGCTTATATCTACCTTATTAAAAAATAATACTTAGAAGGACTACCATGCAAATTAATGAGTGGGTGTCTTTGGGAACATGGAGGTGTAAATGGGAAATGAGCCACCCCTTGACACCAGCTTCCCATACTGTGTGACTTTACCATGTCCAGTAAATCCCATTATGGGGTGTTTTAAAAGGACACATCTCATTCTCAATTGAAACTTTAAATGTTGTAAACATTAAGATGAGAAAGCAGAGGACTGTGGAGCTACTCATTCAGTAAGTGCCTACTGCATAAGCACAGAGACCTGACTTTGGCTTTCCCAGTATCCGTGTTGAAAGTCTTCCATTGTGGCAAACACCTGTAATCCCAGTGATGATGAGGCAGACTGGAGGATCCCTGGGACTCAGTGGATTGAGCCTAACTGAATAGGCATGCTCCAGCTCAGAGAGAAACCTGATCTCAAACACTAAGGTGGAAGGTGATTGAAGAAGACATCTAATATCAACCTCTGGCTTCCACTTGCACATGTGCACACATGCTCTTGCGTGCACACACACACGTGAAATACACACACAAAAAAATGTTCCGTATATTAATATCAGAAGTAAATTTTGAATCAACATAGTACACAAAAGAGGGAATATTTATGTAAATAAAAAGTAGAGTGTGTAACAATGGAAGCTTCACAAACGATACACAAGAAAGAAATGAAAGCCAAATGCGGTGGTACATTTCCCTAAGCCCAGCACACAGAGACCAGAAGCAGGCAGACCTTTGCGAGTTTGAGACAAACGTAGTTGACACAGTCAATTACAGAGCAGTTACAACTACATACTAAGACTCTCTCTCAAGGAAACGAAGGAAGGAAGGAAGGAAGGGAGAGAGGGAGGGAGGGAGGGAGGGAGGGAGGAGAAATAAAACTGAGAGAGAGGTCAGGAGAGAGAAAGGAAGGAAGGAAGGAAGGAAGGAAGGAAGGAAGGAAGGAAAGAAGGAAGGACAAAGAAATAAAGATGAGGAATTTAAAATTTTTTAACTTGTATTCAATTTAACTTACAAACCTCAGTCTTCCAAAATTTTCTTTTTTTTATTTTTTTTCTTTTTTTTTCCATACATTGTTTTGTTTTATTTTTTCCATTCAAGAACATAATTAAAGATAAAAAATTTTTTTTTCCTTTCTTCCCCTTCTCCCGGTCCCCTCCCACTACCCCCCACCCCTCCTCCCTCCCCCTTCTTCCTTGAAAGAGGGCATGGTGCCCTGCCCTGTTGGAAGTCCAAGGCCCACCCCCATCCC
>PVIU01019875.1:0-35317 GCA_004026605.1 Ondatra zibethicus
TGGGCACTGGTGACCAGTTCTTATGTAAAACCCCAGTGGCACAGACAATAAGAGCAACAATGAACAAATGGGACCTCCTGAAACTGAGAAGCTTCTGTAAAGCAAAGGACACAGTCATTAAGTCAAACTTTCTTTCTACAGTATCTACATTTGAATCAATAGCAAAATGTTGTCCTTTTAATGGTAAATTATAAATTCAGGAAATTACTTACATATCATTTCCAATGGCTGACATGCAAAATATTTTCACAGGATTGATCTATTTAATATTCTCTGTGGGAGAGTCTTCCATTGTTATCTTTTAGCAGGCTGAGAATTATTATAAATAATTAACAATAAGGCAAATTTTAGTCTATGATTCAAATCTTTTTTCTGCTTCTTGATCTTGTCACAAACATTCAAGGCTATTGTACCAAATAGGGACAATATGTGTTCATTGTATGTAGCTTGGCTATCTAGATCACATCAAGTCCCTCATCAAACATTTAATCTTGGGAGGCTTCAAAACCTCTCAGTCTACCTTGATCTTCAAGGGCCTTAGCTTGCTCCCTCCAACATCTCTTCCACTGAAACTGTTGATGGTCTAATACAACTGAGAGTAGTTGAAACCAATCATGTGGAATGACTTTATTTCTTTAAGTTCATGTCTTTAGAAACTGCCTTGCATATGGTGAATGCGTGGCATAAGACACTACTGTCTTCTTAAAACTTATGGATATTTCATACAAATAGGCACCCATTTACATTCTGTATATCCTTTTGGATATGTAATATTAGCTGGCTTTTAAGAAGTAGTAACAGGATAAGTCTCTAAACCTCCTAGTAGTTATCTGTGCCTCTGAGAGATACTGACAATGTTAAATCTTTGCTATTGTGTTTGTCTGTACCTCACCTCCTTGCATCTCAGTTCTGACAAAGTCTTTAATAGTTCCACATCTTTTTATCACTTTGTCTTTAGTAATGTCTGAATTTCTTGACCTGTGACTTTTTCTTACAATTTCATCAAATCAATTTATCTCCGGTTCTCATCATGTACATTTGATTCCAAGTTTTGAATTATCTCCATTAATTATATCTTCTCATCCTTAGATTTATTTGGATGGCATATAGATTGCCTTCCAGGGTGGATGTACTATCTGCCAGCTTGTCATAACTTTTCAACAGATTTTGAATGTCGATTTCAGCAGCATGAAACCTTTCAGAAAATTTCTCAGTACCATTCTGTAAGGTTTCATAACCTGCTAACATGGAGTAAATTTTGCCTGTTAAATTATGGTTATCATTTTCAATGGTATGAATCCTTTCAGCCAATTTCTCATTACTAATCTCTTAAGTCTGTATCATTTCTAAAAATTTCTCATTCATGACTCTGCTATGAAACCATTTCCTTGTAATATAATATGAATTACCAAACTGATAACAGCTATGGCTAAGAATGTATACTTCCCAGGTAGGTCATATACCTCTCCTAGAATTCCATCCATAATAGTAACGAAAAGGTTATTGAATTCCTTAATGGCAATATTATCTGCAATTATTTTAGGAGTGGTTTACAAATTATATATATTTGTAAACCAGATGATATACCTCCATTGAAATCCTGGTCTACTTGAGACTTTTATGGTGTAATAATGATATGCACCAGAAAAAACTGTGCATTTACTAAGTAGAACTCAAAACTAAACTGAATAGAAATTTGTTAAGGAGACACCTGTCAGTGCAGCTGTGCAGTAGTTGTGCATGGTGTGCAAGAGTCACGGGAAGGTGCAGTAGTCTCAGGGAGATGCAAGCATGTGGGACTGGGGCCAAGTCACTGGACACAGGGAACCATAGAAAGTTGGGGGGGGGGCACAGGAAGTCATGTGGGTGGCAGCAAGCACAGACACAGCAGGAGAGGAAACTAAGTTGGGGGGGGTGGGAGCTGGGAATGCTAGTGTTGTCCTGATCCCAGGTGCCTGGGTTTGGGTTCAAATTTTGGAGTTGAAATTTCAATCCCACTTCTGGCCTGGCTGGTGGCTAAAAAGCCTCAGGTAAATGGCATTTTTCTGAATTCATACTTCAAATGTTGGGTGCCAACTAAAAAATGAGTAATAAATTCTCAGAGACAGATATTGGGGTTCAACCTCAAGAACAGAAAAGCAAACAGCCTGACTGCCATGGATCTTACATCAACCTCAGTCCAAAAATGGTGATCCTGCCTCCAGGAAATCTCAGTATGAGACTGAGTCTGGGAACTATGTTCTCCCAATTTATAATTCTCTCTAGTTCTGATATTAAGGTCATGCACCACTAGTGCCTGGTTCCTATGGCAAGTTAGTGTGGCTTCTGTAATTAAAGATATGTGTCATTGCTACCTGGTCTGCAAGGCTGGCCAGCATGGTTGTTTTATTTTTCTGATCTTCAGGCAAACTTTATTTATTAAAATACAAATGAAATGCCACTGCAATGACTGGTTTCTCTTTCAGAGAACCTGGATCAGACTTCCAGCACCTATTTTATGTTTCTTGGCTTTATTCAATTTCAAGTCTCAGCACATCTGTCAACTCTCTCAGTCTCTGGGGGTACTGGACAGACATTGTTCATGGATATATATGTAGGTCATATTCTCATATACATAAAATGAATATGAATAATATCAAAAATATATTTGTATTATACTAAAAATGATATACTATTAAATCAAAGAGTATCACCCATATCATCCAAAATTGAAATACAGTGAACATGCTCTCACTAAGACCAGTAGAGTGTACTAGGCATCCTGGGGCTTTAGTTACAGACTTTGATGATCTCCCTAGTGTGGATTCTAATATGAACCCCACAAGCCATCCTCCACTTCCAGAATTTGCATTTCTAAGATTTATTTATTTTTTACTTTGTATGCTTTAATATTTGCCTTAATGTATTTGTAAGTACAAAACTTTCCTGGTATTTGATAAGACCTGAATATGGAATTCAGTCCCCTAGAGTTGGTTGTTCAGGTCTTTCTTCACCACTGACCTGTTTTCCCCAGTCTCCACAGTTTATTTCTTTTCTGACATTCTGAATTTTCTTGTACATATCCCATAATTTCTTTGTCTTGTGGTCAGATATTACTGTAATTCTGGACTGTTAATGAAGTGAATTAAAGAAATTGATGAGTTGGAAATTTACAGCAAGTATATATCAGCCCTGACCTTAAAGTTATGATATTCTAGAGACAGGTTGTGATTAAAATATATTTCAATGAAGCACTTTCCTAATTGCTCTTAATAATAAAACCTGGAGTCAGATATGGGGGTAAAATATCAGAGAAGTAAATTAGGACCAGCTATTATCACCTTTTACCTCTCAAACTCCTCTGACTGAAAAGTGTCAGGTTCCTGTCTCTGACAACTTTATTACTTCCTCTCTCTGACAAGCCTTATCAATTGTTGTCTGTCTGTACAGAACTAGGAACATCTACAGTTAAATACTGACTAGCTCCATCCTCTTATCTCCAGGAAAGTTTTATTTGTTGGAACATAAGCAAAATGCCACACTATTTCAAGCTTTTATTTCCATTTTAAATCTTCAATATATATGCATTTCTATAAGAATCCTGGGAGTTAAATCTCTATAAGAGTCTCAGAGTTCTTTATAAATTTTTATTTCCCTGAGTTAGAATTATTTATTTCTTTAAACATAAAAGGGTTTTGAATTGAAAATGCAATGCCAAATTAATTTTATAATAAATTACTAAAAATAAGAGGATATATAATCTGAAATGGGATATCAGCTTGAAAGTACAATATAGCAGAAACCAGTACCAATTTTAAAGATGAATAGAAGAGTTTCATCAAGGTTGCATTTTATGCTGCACCTATTCTAAAATTGACAATTTCACATCTGAATAAAAAAAGTTGAAGCAATGGTTTAGCATTTATTATCTTAATGTAAATCAGCATCAACTTTTAAATGTTAAATATCTCTTATAGATTTATGATTTGAGTACTTGGTACACAACTGCAGATGTTTTAGATGTTGCAATAGGTCACCAAATTGGGTTTCATTATAGCTTATACAGCAGTGGAAGTCAAACTATGGGTTATGGTTCATTTGCCAAAATTCTCTCTCCAAAATATTACAATTCATACTAGTAGTGAAATTATAGTCAGAAAGTAGAAATGAATATAAGTTTATGGTTGGAGATTACCATGACATGAGGAATTGTATTAAATGGTCACACAGCATTAGGAAGATTGAGGAACACTAGGTTACAGCCATTAGTTACTTCTGTCCTGAACTCCCTATTTCCTTCCCCATAGAAACATGGGCAAGTGGGTACATGACTCTACTGTCATGAAGCCCCCTGTTTTCAAGTGTTGTCTATCACAATATATTCAATCTTGTCAGATCAGTGACCAAAGTAGATTATTCTTGATTTGGGATTCCCATCTGTATGCTGTGAATACCATTGGTTAATAAAAAAAAAAACTGTCTTGGCCTTACACAGGGAATAAAGGTAGGTGGGGAAAACTAAGCTGAATGATGGATGAAGGAAGGCAGAATCAGAGAGAAACCATGTAGCACCACTGGAAATAGATGCTGGAACTTTACCCAGTAAGCCACAGCCATGTGGCAATACACAGATTACTAGAAATGGGTTAACTATATGTAAGAGCTAACCTATAAGAAGCTAGAGCAAATGGGTCAAGCAGTGATTTAATTAATAGAGTTTTTATGTGATTATTTCCAGGCTAAGTGCCTGGAAACTAACTAGGGGCCTCCTTCAACATATTTTCCCTTTAAGTTGATATTTTTTATATTGTTGCAATTTTGAGATCATTATCCTTATGATGTATATCTGTTTGGAGATTGTTTATTTTTATAATGTGATGCTTTAGTTATTAAGCTACATAGGATATTAAAAATTGCAGGTTAGTAGTCTCCCATGTTTGTCATATTTACAGTTAGGTTAATTAGGTTAGCTACATGTACAAGAATGTATTGCGTGTAGAAAGGTAGTCTTAAAATACTTCAAAGACCTTTGGAATATGGTATTTAAAAGTTTTATTAGTTTAAAATTATACAGATGTAAGATATAATTGTTTCTGGCAACACCAATCTGTTCCTGAGAGGATGTTGGGCACTGAAGACTCTTCTTATTGAGTTTGTTTTCTTCTTGGAAACAATGGCCTATTGGGCAAAGAACTGCCTTTGATGCCACTTTGACAGTAAGCATGACAAATGCTGTCTAATCCAGACAGCAGGATTCTGTTGTGGTGGGAGGCTGCATGTTCGTTCCCAGCCACTTAGCCCAAAAATAATCATGCAGAAACTGTATTAATTGAATCACTGCTTGGCTCATTAGCTCTAGCTTCTCTGTCTCCATTGGGAGCTATATGGATTCTCTCTTACTCCACCCTTATTCTCCCAGCATTCTGCTCATTTTCCACCCTATCTCTGTTCACCCATAGCTCTGCTATAGGCCCAAAGCAGTTCCTTTATTAACCAATGTTATTCATAGCATACAAAGGGGACTCCCACATCACTTCCCCTTTTCTGTTTAAATAAAAAGGAAGGTTTAATTTTAATATAATAAAATTACATATAACAAGAATTATAAAACTATAATAATAACAAACTATAATAATAACAAAACCCCCTAAAGGATATATTACCTAAGTAAGCAGGAAATGCATTGTAAGCAACTTCAAAAACTCTAGAATTGACAGAGACATCTTGCTGCCTGCATAGTCACCCAAAGTTTTTCTGCACCATTGGGGAATCCATCTTTAGCCTACCGGCCCATAATATCCAGAAGACTATTCCATGAAGCAGGAAATTTCAGACAGTTCCACCTATATTGACAGTTTTCAGTCACTTTCTTCTGTGTCCTACAGAATATCTAGCAGACCCTTTCATGAAGCAGGAACCCTGAAGGATAATCTCACCTTTAGGCAAGTTCAACAGTCATTTCTAAGTGGGCCCTGCATGTCCAGTTTATCAAGCAGTCCAGGAAAAAGCAGTTTCTTGCCCAAATGGCTAACAAACTCCATAAGAAGCTTCTTCGATGCCCATATTCCTCTTGAAGTAATTGGTGCTGCCATGAGCAGATGTGTCTCATTGTCACGAAAAGTTTCAAGCTCTTAAAACATTTTAAATGTCATATTCTGAAGGTCTGTGAAAGATTTGAAGAACACTATCTGACTAAAATATATCTATATATATCTAGAATACCTAACTAACATGACTACAAGCTTGACTATTATAGATGGTTATTTATTAACCTATATTTCTTAATTATATGTTACAATTTTAAATGAGCTGCATACACAATACATTAATCAAGAGCATAAATAGACATATAACAGAACTGACCTTAAATTTGTATCAATAAACCAATATCCATACCAATGAAAAATCTCTATAGCATTTCCCCTTTTAAATATAAACAAAAATTTATAAACAATATTTGGGAATATGAGCATAGTTTTCTCCATACTGCTTCCTGCTGTTTATTGGGCAAAGTAATTTTTGGGAGGTGTTCACAGCTTACCTTTCAGGTGGTCTTGATCCATCAAACCACATTATCATGGAATAAATCCACAAGTTCTCATCCTCTGTGGAAACAAAAGAAGAACCTCTTTTCCAAAGCAACATATCCTTAGACCCATATTTTGAATTCAAGATACCTTTAAAATATATATGTTGGTTTAGCTTAGGAGCCCATACAATGAAATATCTCTCTATAGTTAGCTACTTCACAATCAAAGAATTCAAAGGAAACATAATAATATACATAATCCAGACCCTCTGTGTATATTCCATCTCTACGTGGCCTATTTATTTTTACTCTATTACTTTTTAATATTTATTTTATTATCTCTACTTCTTTAATTTATGACTGTCTGTACTCTGTCTCTTTAAAGATTTTGTTTTATTTTATTAAGAAAAACATTTACTTCTTTTTATAACTCTCTATACTCTTTTTCTTCTCTCTCCCAAGCCTATCTACATTTATCCAACACTGTGACTCATATAGCGGTCTTTTTTATATGAATCTGTCTTTATTGTGTATCTTTAATACTTTACTGACAAGGAAGGCTTTTTAAAATGCTAAGTGCTTCTTATGAACATAATAAGAAGCATTACTAGGGTATGTACGGTACTTACTGCTTGCCCTGAACAGTCCCACATGCTGGAAGCCCATTCCCTGCCTCTGCAAGCCATGCACATTGCCCCAGTTCTAAGTATGCTCTGTTTCTATGTCGAACCATTAAGCAGTTTGTAATATTCTGCTTACAAACCCCATTTAAATGCTAGGTCTTCTGAAAGAAACAGAAGTCGCTCTGGCAGCATGACCCAGAAAGCTGGCATTTCCAAGTGGCATAGCTTTCTTTCTGCTATTGCTAAGTAAGTCAGGAAAACCTCTCTAAAAGGAGTTGCAGCATGCTGCCAGCAAGCAAAGCTCATTCAGAAGAAAAAATAGAGCTAAACTCGTCTTTTAGTATCTAGAATTTCTTTGCAAGCTCTCTCAGGTTTAATGTGGATTTAGTTGGCCATATAGGCACCAATTTGTTGTAGTGAGGCTGCTTATTCATTCCCAGCCACTTATCCCTGAAATAATCAAGCAGAAATTGTATTAATTAAACCACTGCTTGGCCCATTAGCTCTAGCTTCTTATTGGCTAACTTTTACATATTAATTTAACCCCATTTCTATTAATCTGTGTATTGCCACATGGCTGTGGCTTACCAGCTAAAGTTCTAGCATTCGTCTCCAGTGGGGACTACATTGCTTTTCTCTTACTCTACCCTTCTTTCTGTTGCCTGAGGTTTCTGTCCTGCCCAGTTCCCACAGTTGTTTGGCCCCAATGAAAATCACACAAAGATTCTATACTAATGGTAAATTGATTGGCCCATTATCCCAGGCTTCTAATTAAGTCTTGTAACTTATATTAACCCATTATTCTTATCTATGCTAGCCACCTTTCTCATCAGGGCAGGTCACATCCTGCTTCTTTGCTGGTCTGGGCAGGACTGCAGAAAGAGCTTCCTTCTTCCCAGAATACTCCTGTTCTCATTGCCCCGCCTCTACTTCCTGTCTGGTTGCCCTGCCTATACATCCTGCCTGGCTACTGGCCAATCAGTATTTATTTAAAACATGCTTGACAGAATACAGACGATTACCACCTAGCTCTGTTCCCCTATAGCTCTGCTATAGGCCCAAAGCAGTTACTTTATTAACCAATGATACTTACTGCATACAAAGTGGAATACCACATCAGAATTTAATGAAGAACGCCTTATGAATCTTTCCAAGACAGGATAGGACAGTCTTTTGAATTTTAATACTTCTGAAAATAGTCTGACAGATATGCTAAGCCTACAGCCAATGTTGGTTGCCCCATCATTGTAGCAAGACTTTGTGTGATTATCCAGCCATCCAGATATTTGTTTCATTTCTTGCATCTTTTAGAAGTCACTTGCTTACACTTCTTGCTTACTCAGGTAATATTATTTTCCTTCTCAGGTCTTTAATAGGGTTGAAGATTAGATACTTACAGCTACAATCCTCTCAGTTCTTACAAAGGGCTATTAGGTACATAACATAGACTGTCCCAAATAAGACAGCTATTGCTATAATCTCTGTAATTTGCAAATTACCCATGATCTGGACATTTAGAATGTGTTTCTTGTTTGATAGTATTGTTAGTTATACTTTTATCTTTGTTTATATTATTTTCTTTTTTATTATTTTGAACAAAATTGAGAGTTGTTCTTATTGTAGATAATTTTATGTTATGATTAGAATCTTCTTATTTAGAAAAAAAGACAAATTTGTGATATATTGATCCTTTTAGGCAATGATTTCTGGAGTAACAAGTCATAGGATGTGGTCTTGTCTGCCTACATGACCACTTAAAAGCTGAAGGACAGGGGTCATGCTCTCTCACTCTCTCTCTCTTGTACTTGCAGAACCAGAGCAAGAAATGGTTGGTACCTTTTTTCTCTGGGCAGCATGACAGGGCACATTAGCTGGATTGCAATGGCGTCTAATCTGTTTGTATCAGTGAGTGTTTGCACCCATTTTATATGTAAACAAATTCTTGAGACTCTTTAATAAACTCTCATATATTCACATGTGATGTGGTAGCACCCTCTATGTGCTGTGATTACTATTAATGAATAAAGAAACTCCTTTGGACATATAGCAGGGCAGAACTTAGGTAGGCAGGGAAGACAAAACTTAATGCTGAGAGAAAGAAGGCAGAGTCAAAGAGATGCTATGGAGCTGCTGCCAGAGTCAGACATGACTTTTCTGGTAAGCCACTGTGACATATAGATATACAGATTAATAGAAATGGGTTAAATTAATAAAGAGTTAACTAATAAGAAGATAGAGCTAATGAGCTAAGCAGTGATTTAATTAATAGTTTCTGTGTGGTTATTTCGGTTCTGGGAGGCCAGGATGAACAAGTGTCTCTTTCTTACTACACATATTTCACATTATGACATATCATTTGGCTTCATGGCATATCTGTCTGGAAAGTTGGTTTGGCCTTAGAGTAAAAAGCAATTAATTTTTTAGTAAAGATTTCGAGAGAGAGTGGTATTATTTAATGCTTACACCTGAATTTATATGTGGAGATACTAGAAAGTGCAAGAGAAAGAAGTAAAGATTTACAGCTTGTTAGGAAATGAAAGGTAAACTTCATTAAATTGGAGGCCATTGTGAAGTAGACAAAGCTGCTGTAATTGTTAACAGGAGTATCACAATTCACGCTCAAACCCACAGTTTATATGCAAGAGGTTGATACAAACAACCAATATATAAAGGATACTGGTGTAGGAGGGTCCTTCTGTATTTGGGTTGCTTTTATTGGTTAATAAAGAAACTGCCTTGCCCTTTTGATAGGGCAGGATTTAGATAGACAGGGAAAGAGAACAAGATACTGGGAAGGGGACAGAGTCAGAGAGAGCTGCCAACCATGAAGCACCCAGATCAGACACGCTGAATCTTTCCCAGTAAGCCACGACTAGTGGCGACACGCAGATTATTAGAAATGGGTTAAACGAATATGTGAGAGTTAGCCAATAAGAGGCTAGAGCTAATGGGCCAGGCAGTATTTAAATGAATACAGTTTCCGTGTAATTATTTCGGTTACACACCCGGAGCCGGGGGGGGGGGGGACAGAACAAGGGGCTCTGCGCCGGGAAGCAGGCGCCGGGAACGCAGCCTGAGCCCCTCATTGCAACAGGATACAAAATCTTAAAAATACAAATTCATTTTAAATCAGATTGCCAGCACAGAAATAACCCTGCAGAATTCTATTCTTTTACAAAACGATTTTTTAGAGAGTGTTTCCCTAAGTCCACCTGCCCTAGTATGTGAGGCTGCTGAGATTATGATCAGATGGTCCAGACTATAGATCAAACTCATAATAGAAACTGGCTGGCTCACTTGGTAAGCACTGATTTTGAAGTCAAGAAGAATACAATAATGAGGGGTAATTTGGTCTTTTCCAAGAATACTTAAAGGGAATGAGACTAGTAAGTATGTAGCAGGATCGTATTCCCTGCCCAGGGGTATAAAGTAAGCTGTGATAGAAGCAGTGTAGGTCATGCATTAGTTATAATACAAACTTCAAGATGCCAATATATTGAAGACAGGCATTGAGGAAAGATACAGGTGAAGAACAGGATCGGTAGGTCACATGTGATGCAGACAACAGGACTCAAGCAGCAGGAATAAGCAAACCAAATGGAGGAGATTCCACCAGTTAACTTGGATGCTAGACATGAAGCTGCAAGATGTAATGTTTGTCTTGCTAGATTCTGAAATTTCTTAAACTTAATGTTTTTGTTTCCACTTTTAGCTTCTTTGGAATGGGGACTTTTAATCTTCACCACTGTCTGCTGGAAGTTTTACAATGCATAGTGTTTATGCAATGGTTCACAGAAATTCACTCCATTAACGAAAGATGCTACAAATGTCCAAACTTAAGTTAATGGGAACTTTTGAAGCTGTAGTGAATTTCATGATCTTACAGTGAGATTTTGGGGAAAATGTTGTGGTTTAAGTGTGAAATAGTTCCCACAGAATCATATTTGAACACATAATCTCCAACAGGCAACACTGGCTTGAGAGGCTCTAAAACATTGAGATTTGGATCAATTACATGGCTGGCTGATTGTGGCTTGGCTGTCTTTCCTCATGTATCTTTTTACTTCATAACTGCCAAAAGAGTAACCAGCTTCTTCTAGTTGCATTTGCTCTATGTGTAAGCCAGTCTCACAGCTTTGTTTTACCTTGCATAATAAATTCTATCCTCCACACTTTTAGTCAGAACAAAAATTATCCCTTAAGTGATTCTGTTTGGAATTTATTCATACCACTGAGAAAATTGACTAACATAATCAGTGTTGGTAAGTCTGTCTATATTTAGAAGGCAGGCAAGTTTTATTTATTAAAACACAAATAAAATGACACTATGTACTACAAAACAAACCAAGATGTTCCAATGACTCTTCGTTTATGATCATTATTGTAATTTTTGAATTGCGCTAGCCCTAGGCTGTGTGACATTTGCACTACATTATGTTAAGGTTAATGCAGTTTGCAGGTTGAATTTAGCTTCCGTTCCTATTCTCCTTTGAGGAATTGAGCACAACATCAAAAAAATTCAGGTATGGTAAAATACTGACATACAATTCCGTATTAAAGGAAATAGGGCATAAACTTTTATTGTTTTTTGCAAAGATGAAGACTAAAACTTCACTTCGGAAAAAAATGATCCTATATTGGATACAGAAAGAAAGCAACCAAAATAACAGCAGAAAAAAAAATCAGTTGTTCTCACTGTCACATGGACCTTTTGCATCAATTAAAGTTTGAACTGGATAGATTATGTGACTCTGCTAGGACTGAATGAAGTACAGAGACACTGATGAGCCACTTCTATTCTATTTCTGAGGCCCCTGTCTCCCCACAAGGGACTGAAAATGGAAGAATATAGCTTCAAATATTTTAATGTGATTGATGTAACTAGAATTCCAATCACTTGCAAGCAACCAAACCTCTCTTAGTAATGTTCCTAAGAAAATCCATTTCATAATAAGAGGAACTTAGAGGACAATACTCTGCTGCTCATGTCAATTGTCAGGAGTTCCAGTGCCAGTGTAGAAGGCTGAAGAAACAGTCAAACTCCTGCTTTGACATGGGATATTATGAGTCAAAATAAAAAAGCTGCCACATGATAGTTACAAGAGGATATGTTAGAAAAATCTCAGCCTGACAAAAAACTTAATTTGCTAGCTCACATTGACAGGATAATTTTACACACAACTAACAGAAATATGGAAATTATATTTATCTATAGATTTTAACAATCATAGTAAAAAAATTGACAAACAATTATCTAAATTGTCCAGAAGGAATCCAGAAAGACTAAAATTTATAAAATATGAAATAAAAAAGAGACATCATAATAGACAGTACTAAAACTCAAGAATACTTAGGAAATATTTCAAAACACTAGATTCCAAAATGTTAGACAATATATAAGGTATGAACAAATGCAAACAAAAATAACTATGAGGAATGAAAATATGTAGGTGGTAAGTGATAAAATGGAAACAGTATTTCAAAAAGGCTCTAAACAGAGAAATGTTCTGTATCACATGTGTTCCTTGCTGGATTTTAGAGAATCAACACCAAATTTTCACTATTTCATAAATTTAAAAAGAAAGAGTTTTGCATCTAGTTCTACAAAGTCATTGATGTTCAATTACAGGTCTTGACAAAGACTAATCAACCAAAAGAGAAAACAATACAAAATAATGCTGGAGTTCATACCCAAATAAAATCCTCTTAAAATAAAAACCAAACTTGAGTAAAAGGAACATACTGGAGTCCTCCTAATATCTAATTCAAAACACACTCCAGAGACTTAGTTGAAAGTTCATATGGTGGAAGATTATAAAAGCAAACAGTATCTCGCATATAACACTGGGACAAAGTAAAGAATGTAGCAATTTTTAAGCATCAGCAATGAACTGATTCTCCATAATGCTGGAAAATGCATATTAGAGAATGGAAAAACGCCTGATCATATGTGCACCACTTGGGATTTCTATTGATGTGAAGAAACACCTTTACCATGGAAACTTATATAAGTAAGAAACTTAATACAGGCTGACTTACAGTTTCAGTGTTTTGATCCATTATCTTCATTGTTTTGTACAGGCAGACAAAGTGTTGGAGAATGAGGGGATAGTTCTTAAACCCTGGAAAACAGGAATTGAAGTGAGTGCAACACTGTGAATACCTTGAGCATAGGAGATCTCAAGGCCCACCTCCACAGTGATACACTTCATCGAAAAAAGTCACTTCAACTCCAACAAAGCAGAACCTCCTGATGGAAGAAGTTTTCTTTCAAACTACAAATGGTGTTATGAAAGCTGGGCTTTAATACGTAGAATCCAAAATTTAGAGTGCAATTTCATCCAACATAGAAAACAGTTCAAAATGAATCAAAGCCCCTAAGAAATTACCTGTAGCTTTGAAAATAATAGAGGAAAATACAGTGATGCATTTCAAGATATTTTTTTTCAGGCAGTTTCCTAGCTTGTATTGATATACTTCATTACATATATAATGGGGTAGCAGTTAATCAAAATACTTCTGAAAAACAAGAAAGTCATCAAGATTGAACCCAAAACATAAAATGATAAAATAGCCATTAAAATACAAAATATATTACTTATTTTATATTTTGATTTGATAAAATATTAGACAAAATTAGCTAAAAGGAGGAAGGGTATACTTTTGCTCACAGTGTTAGGGTACCATTCCTCACAGTCTGTAAGGCATGGAAGGGGGAGCTTGAGATAGCCACTCATATGATATTCTAATTCAAGAGCGGAGAGGGGTGCTAAGTGTTGACTCTCTTTCATTTTGATTGAGTAAAGATACAGAACACTAGTCTATGGAACAGTACTGCTCACATTTTTAGTTAGCTTCTCTTCCTTATTTACTCTATTTATTAAACTCTACATAAACATTACCAGAGGATATTTCTCCTTAAGGTATTCTAGATCCTACCAAGTTAACAATATTCACATTACAATGTGCAACAACATCAAAAATAAATAAAGAATTGATATACTAAGCAAATTATTTGAACAGATAGAGGCAATACAAATTTTACAATACACATAAGAAAACATTCAGGAAAAGGTGAAAATAAAAACTATATTAAAATTAAAACCTACTTAATTTGGAAATAAAGTTATCAAAGCAAAAAATCTTTTTGTTTTCTACTAGCTCTCTGAAACATCTTTGTTTAACTTATAAAATCTAACTGGTCAAAGCAGTCTCAAAAGTGATATAGTCTTCTAGGAAGTCATGAGAAACACAATATGCTGATGCTATCGCAATGAATTCCAAACTGCGTGTTCTGTCAAGAGTCAAGGTAAGGGATATTTCATATCTTAATAGCATCTGATTCTCATAATGCCTATTAACAATTGCTTTCAAAGAAAAGAAATAGACCTTCTAGGTCATTATTAGGGTCTGAGTAACTTGATTTACTCTTACACAAAGCAGTGCATCAAAAACATCAGAAAGGTCCTTAGTAGATGTTGTAAGCTCACTTTCCTTAGAACATTTACATTTATTTTGTCCCTTAATTTTGATTATGTTGAGTTTTTGGTATTAAGCTTGTTCTAGGACAATTTTATACATGAATATTATAATGCGTTCTGGCTGCTCTCTCACACTACCCCATCTTATCTCTATCTGCATCCTGTTAATACCCACTTTCTTGTTCCTTTACAGATCCATGAGCTTTGGTTTTGTTTCGTTATATATTTAGGTGACATTGATGCAACTATTGTATTGGCAGTATTCACAAGAGCCTGTGGAGTTACCAGTCAATACACAAATAAAGAGAATATCTTTATCTTTCCATGGATCTATCACTAAGAAAATTTTAAATCAGCAATGAGTTGTATGGGTTCCTTAAAACCTCCTCTGTCCTTTCCTAACTGTTGATAAATCTATGATTGAGCAGATTCATTACTATCATCTGTAATTTTTAAGTGTTAGCGATTGCCATGCCTATCTGTAATTGACCACAAATGGCTTTTCACACCCCTACTGTACCTTTATGCGCCTTTATTTTTTATTTTTTTATTCTGCAATGCTCACTATGACTTGGAGGGCCTGTCTCTCATTTAGTATCAGAAAGCTCTAAGACTTTTGTAGTTGCCATAAAAAAATTCTAAGAATAGATTTGCTGCAACTTTCAAAGTCTTTGAATTTTATTATTTCATAATATTGCAGGGGAACTTGTTTTTGCATGTCATACTGGGAAACAAATGGAGACCTATATCCCCAAATATGTAAGGATTTTTTCACTAAGAAAATGAATTCAAAATACCTATATATTGCATATTATAATGGTCATCCTTTTAATGTTAAGATATTCACAAATGATACAAGGTCTGTAAAGACTTATATCATTTATTTGCATTATTTTCAGCTTCAATGTCAAATAGTTCATAACAAAAACTGGCCTATTCCATTTAACTGGATATAAACATGTGTTTTTGTGGCAGTGTCATTAATATCCTGAGTGAGGACTAACATGTTTTTTTTTTTGAAAATACATGAGAAAAAATAATTTGCTTTGAGAATAAAAAATGGAAGCTAATGAATAACTTAGTCATTTACAATGCAAATTTAGATGCCTATAATCTTCATTTGCATATTTTCAATCCTAAAATATTTTTATGTATTTGATGAGGATGACTAAGAATCATTTGACAGAGAATAGCATCTGCTGCACATACACAGTGATATCACTCAAACTGAACAAAAATTACTATATGCATCAAGTTGACATTGCACAGACTGTAACACAACAAATAATAAGATACTATTGAATAAATTATATTTGTTCAAATACACTTCAAATGATAAATGTAGTGATGTATAAAGGAGTTAGCTCGTTTGTTTTTCTCTCAATTTGCATACATTTCATATACTTTATATTTCATGTTTACAATTTAAAATGGAATAAAGGCAAGAAATCAGATCTTTTATCAGTTAAATCTGTCTTTTATATTTTTGAACATGTCCTTTATTTCTTAATACTTCAGTCTTTAGTTCTAAGTTTCATTCTGCCTATAATTGTAGAATCTGTAGACTATTTTCCCAACAATTGTCTAACAACAATTTCTTCAAATCTAAGAAAACATGTAACACATGGGAAAAATTGAAATGAACCGGAAACAAATAGTAAATAACAGAAAAACTCCTTTATACCCACTGAAAAGAAGTTTTGTGTATCTGAAAAGTGAAGTGACCAATTTGGAATTTCCAGATTATTTTTCCAATTACTTCAGTAATTTTAAGTTGGTCCATCTGCCTAAATTGCTTACAAGAGTATGGATGATTTATCTGCACACACTACATAGGCAATCTGTCTAAATAAATAGAATATGGAAACACATTGATAGAGCATACAAAAGTATACATTCTAAACAAAGGTGCAATATTATCAACAAAACCTGAAAAAGGAGGAGTCATTGAAAGCAGGATTGATTTGTTTTTGTTTGTTTGTATTGTTTGGGTTTTGTTTTATTTTCATAATTAAAAATGAATCTCATTTTAGTTAGTTTCAAGTTTATATACACAGTGCTTTGGTTCTTCAATCTGGTATAGTATATTTAAATAGGAAATAACCCTAGGAGAGATATTCTGTTCATAACTGTCCCACTGTTACATATGTGGACGTCAATGGGATGTATTATCCAGGTTTCTCCTAAGGGTAATTTGTATCACCTCACCTGGTTTCTCTGTAAGTGATTAACCTCAACTGCACCTCTTAAGGTAATGTTTTCTTACATGGTTCATTTTCTAATAATGAACCCAGAGTGCATATCCTAATTTAGGGCAACCCAGTAGGATGCTGTGAGCTGGAGATTCTGTTTGGTCAGAGTTGGGCTCATCCCACATTCTGTGCTGCTCCCTCAGTACCCATCAGAAATGTTGATCTCCTATTGATTCCCAGTGTGACAAGCACTATCCCCATTTCACCTTCCTCAGAAAGAGGTAAAATCAGTGCCTGCAGTAATGCAGAAAATGCCTATCTTAGCTTAATGTCTTTATAGTCCACTGACAATTAAGAACCTTCGTTGATGTTGAGTCAAATATTTTGACACCCTGTCATAGAGCTGTGGGGTATATTTCCATAATTCTCACAGATAAGGAATTGGCACAACTTAACCTTTCAAAGGAGTGTGTTACATAATGCTCTCAATGAGATATCTGAAAGGCACAGGAAAATTATAAATAAATATAAAGTTACCTGATTATATCATTGTTGTAGAGTAATGCTAATATCTTGGAAAGAAATGGTGTCAAGCCTTTTGGAAAGAATAGAAATTTGAAAAATGTATAACATCCAAAGGGTTTCTGTGCAGCACCCAAAGTTTTCTTCTTCTGCACCTGAAGGACAGGTAGTATGGTAAAAGTAGATTTTTAATCAAGAAGAATTTCCTAATCTCCAAAATGGTTAAAAACAAAACAAAATCAAAGTAGGTCTGTTGGGGAGATGTAGAACTCTCAATAACATGCATTCTGAATGTATAAAATCTTTAGGAATGCATAATATTTCTGAGTGTACAGTAGCTATTCAGCCCTTCTTAAGGATATGACAATACTGTTTGGAGGCAATGATAAACATCCCAAACAGCTACTACACAACATAAATGCATATAATCAATAATTTCTGCTCCAAATATGATGCCAAAATATCTAAAAATATGCCATGAGAAGAAATAGACACAACAGAGTGAAAATTGAAGGTGTAGCAATGTGCTTTGCTTTCTATTTCTACCACTTACTATATGATGTAGAAAAGGGTATTGAAGTACTGATGTGTGCTACAACATAGGAGAATAGTAAGATCATTGCTTAAATAAAAGAAGCTATTCACAATTTTTTTGCAGACAAGTAGCTTCAATCATCGGAAATGTATAGACAAATTGAGAAGAGGAAAAGTATAACTGTTAATGAATATGGAGATTTTTTTCTGGGTAATAAAATGTTCTAAAGTTTTTAATTCAGTGTGCATTTCTGAGAGTTTCCTAAATGTTATTATATTGCATAATCAGTCCTAATGCACCTCTCTATCTGGCGCCCACAATGTTTATATTCCTACCAGATCTACCATCATATCTCTGTAGTCATTTCATTGCTAAAACACCTTTCTGTTGTCCCACACTTTCTAGCCACCACAATATATGGTGTCCATTATTGAACTACACATCACATAACTTCCTCTCTACTTTTGCTATCTACTATCCTTCCCAGGATTTGGACAAAATGGAGTTCAACCTGGAAATCATGGATCAAAATCTAAATCCCATGAGCAATCTATAAAATACCTAAGGAAACAATGCTAATCTTTTAAGCCTGTATAATATTTACTCCTAAACTCAGAAGCCTCACTTATCCCAATGAAGCAGAACATTTTTCTGATACTCAATTTCCACAGCAGTACAAAGTGGCCCAATACCAAACACATAATACATATGATTTATATGATTTATGACCTCACAAATTGAAGTAATTACAAAAAAGGACAAAAATCACACAAAAATGATGAGACAGATAACCCTACCAATAAACACAATACCTAATTACAGATACATTAGTTCAATAAACAAAATTTAAAACAGTATAAATAACTAACATTTTGTCTCCTTCAGGAACTCTTATCCAGATTTTATTTTCCTCTAACAAAAAATTGTGTGCACAGGACAATTATTCAGAACAGCAATTAAAAGTATGATCAAGAACACAAAAGCTATATGAAATGAATAATTGCCCAAAGGATGCCTTTGAAAACATAAAATTGATAGAATTGATGAAAACAATTCAAAGAATGGCAAGACGGTGTCTGTGCATATCCTTAGTCCCAGTACTCGGGAGGCAGAGACAGGTATATTTCTACGAGTTTGAGGCCAACCTGGTCTACAAGAGCTAGTTACAGGAAAAACTCCAAAGCTACAGAGAAACCCTGTCTCTAAAACCAAAAAGAAAAAAAGAAAAATTCACAATATGAAAATGGAATTTAATGAAAATGACAGAATCTTGCCAGAACAAAATGAAATAATCTTCAAAATATAAAGCTAAAAATCCTCTAACAAAATTCTCAGAAGGAAATATCATTAGTAGATTTGGTCAAGTGGAATAAAAAACATAAGGTCTCTAAGACACATAAAGAAAATGAATAACTCAAACAGAGAAAATGTCAAATATAAAATAAACCCAGGAGCAAAACATTTACAGAAATTTCTGTATATCTGGAATTTTATAAAAACATATAAAGAGAGTTACATAAAAAGAAAAAGAAACCCAGATTATATTCAAAGAAAATGTTCAAATAATTAAAAAAAATAGCTCAAGAAGTTTCTGCAAATATATAGAAAAAGATCCCTATTTAGGTACAAGAGGCACACAGAACATTAAATAAACAAAATCAGAAAAAAAACTCCTCATTATACTATAATAGAAACACTAATTGTAAAAACCAAAAGGGATATTAGGAGTGGCAAAAAAGAAAAGTCAAGCCACTTATAAAATCGTTAAAACATTACCTGAATTTTCAATGAATGTGTTAAAAGCCTAAAGGATAGGACCAACTTCCTACATACTATAAATGACTAAAAAGGTTGTCCCAAACTATTATAACCAGAAAAATTATCAACCATATTTAATGGAGAAAATAATATGGTTTCAGGTAAAAAAAAATCAGGTTTATTAGCTTATATCTATAATATTATATACACAAAGGATATTAGAAAGAAAACTTTTTTCTAAAGAAAAAAATTAAAGATACCTTACAGAGAATAAGAAATATATAATTATGGAAGAGTTAGCCAAAACAGAGCTAACAAAACATCACTGAAATAGCAAAATAACAGAAATTAATAAACACTTATGCAAGAAAAAAATTTAATGTCAATGATCTCAGTTCCTAATGAAAAGAAACAGGCCAATAGATTAATTAGGAAAGAAGATTCTTTTTGCTACTTCCAAGAAACAAACTTCATTACCAAGGTCTAATAAAACCATAGGGCAAAAGGATGGAAAAATCAATCCAAATGCGTGAAATAAAGAACCAAGCACAAAAAAACTACTCTAATATCTGAAAAAGTTCACGTTTTAATCAAGACAGTAGTATTATATTATTAAAGTATAAATGGAAAAAGACATTTTTTATTCTAGAAAAACAAATTCAATTAGAGTACTATACTGTTTTCAACATTTATGCACAAAACTCAGGGCACTAATTTTCTAAGAATAACAATATTAAAGTTAAAAATCATATATTGGACACAAGACAGTAACAGTGAATTTTACAAGTACTATATAGAGAGGACAGGAACTAAACAACATAATAAATCAAAAAGTTATTTAAATATCATTCCATCCTTTTACTAAATAATACAGTTTCTTTTCAGCCGCCTATGTGACATTTTTTAAAAATCTGCTACATATGATATATCAAAACAAGTGTCTCAAAAATGACATAAGTACACAAACAATGGAATGTAAACAACACACTACTGAGTATGATTGGACCAAGACATAAATCAATAAGGAAATAAAATATACATAGAACTAAATGAAAATAAAAGTACAACATTCAAATCATATGGGACAGAATGATAGAAAAGCCTGTAGTAAGAAGTTCTCACATTTAATAAATGAAGGTATTGCACATTAATAACTTCCAAAGCTAAAAGTTTTGAAAATGTAATCTAAACAACACTTAAGAAGTAAACATTAAGACATAATAAAATCATGTCTTATGTTAATGAAATAGAAACAACAATATCCAATAGTAAGATGAAATATACAAGCAATTCAATTCGTGAAAAGCTTAAAAACGGTGTATACAACTTTAGAGAAACAAAAGGCCAAAATTAATTACAATAAGAAAGGAGAAAACATTACATTATAGTAAATATTGAGGAAATTTGGAGAATAAAATATGTATAAATATCTACACTCCATAAACTGGAAATTTTAAAAGAAAAGGGCAAATGCTTTGATATATATGACATCAAAATTAGATAGTTCTGAAGTAAATAATTTAATGAAATCATTATGGGCAGTGAGATATAAGCAATAATTATAAAACTTCAGCTGTTAAATCACAATAATTCTCAAATAGTAACATGTTACACCTTGGATGTGTAGAAACTGGAATGCTGATTCACTCATGGTGGTTGTGAAATGTGCTATCAACACTCTGAAAATCAGCTGGAATCTCCCCAAATAACTGAAAACAGATCTACAACACAGTAGAAAAATTTTCAACTTTAAAATAGAGATATTAAGAAATTCACAGGTAAATGAATGTAACTAAGAAAAAAGTAATCCTGAGTGAAGTAACTGAGACACACAAAGGCAAAAGTCACATTTGCTCTTATTTCAGGATATTAATTTCAAATATTTAGATATGTGATTCTCATTTGTAATAACCCACAGAATTCAGAAATTTCTAAGGAACTATAGACAGGGGCACTTTCAAAATGGGGGATGGAACTTATTGATATAAAGGGCTAATGGTAAAAAATCTAAAGGAAGAGTCAAATTGGGATGAAAAATAAGAAAAAATAGTGGAATAGGGACAGGGATAAACATTCATTAAGACTCTTCTCAAAAAATATCATTCCTATGAACAGTTCTCATGCTGCTATACATTAATATGCACCCTGCTAGGGAATAGAAGTAATTCACAAATTTCTACCTTTCTTTGATCCTTGAAAACTACAATGACTGTCCTGACATTACAGGTGCATAGTGGCACAAATGTTATGGTCATAACCAATCACATTCTTGTTGGATTTAAAGTCCATTTCAAGAGATGAAACCCACATATTAAACCACTAAATGTGAGAAGGACCTATGGCTGTATAGGTCATAAGTCTTATAGGTCATAAGTCCTATGGGAAAATCCAAAGTTATTGTTCTCCTAAATGAATGTAATTTTATAATGATTCCTAATGACTTATTGCTATTCCTATAGAATAAAGCATCTCTCAAGCCTCAGCAGAGAATCTACTCTTTACAGTAGACTGTAGTTAGCAAGAAGCCCTTAACTGAACAATGTGAAGAAAATAAGAGACTGTTTCATGTTCAGCACTAAATAGAACACATATATATATATTATAATCACCCTTTTTCTTGCAAGGGTCTTCACAGAATAGGAGAGTAGATAGATTGTAAGAGCCATTGGTGGCAAGTTACTCCAAAGGAACACAGCTTTCCCGACACACAAGGCAGTTTCATGTGGGAAATCACAAAGATTCTGATAGCATTCACAAAGGTCTGAACAAACTTTTGCTGGATAAAATCTTAGCATACAGGAGAAATTTTAGCATGGAATCCCACCACTAATTGTTTAGTTATCGGCACTGATAGTTGTTGGAAGAGATGATGACATGATTCTTGATAGGTCTAGCAAAGCCAGGAACGGTCTAACACCCAAGGCTAGCAGGGCAGCACAAATTGCACTGATGGGGAAAGAAAGGAAGGAATCTCAAAGTCAGTTTGTGTGAGATGAAATGGAGGAGAAGAATGTAATGGGAAGAGTTGAGGTTTTGGAAATTTATTAAAGGTACATTAAATGAAAAATTTAAAGAATGTGCGTGTGGAATTTTAATGGTTCTTATTTATTTATTTATTTATTTATTTATTTATTTATTTATTTATTTATTTATTTATGGTTTTTAAAGACAGGGTTTTACTGTTTAGCTCTGGCTGTCCTGGAATTCACTTTGTAGACCAGGCTGGCCTTGAACTCACAGAGATCGACCCGTCTCTCTGCTTCCGTAGTGCTGGGATTAAATGCATGTACCACCACTGCCCTGGCATAATCTGACATTTTGAAAAGTCAAGTCAGTGCTGACCATTTGGTATTGAATTAGTAATTGGTGAGATCCTCCTTGCGAAGATGATTTCTTCTATTCTTATTATTCCTTAATTGTTTTTTATTATTTTTGTAGGATTGTGTTCTCATGGACTTTCCTTGGTCCATGTTAGCATACTTCGCAATATATATACCATTATACAATAAAGAAAGTTTAACATTTCTCAGTCTGGTTATCTCATTTATAATAATTGTTTCCAGTTCCATTCATTTACTTGTGAATTTTCTTCTTTTCTTTTTTGTAACACCTGGATAATATTCCAAAATGTAAATTATGATTATTCACATATATTAGCTGATAGACATCTAGGTTGTTCCTTCTCCTGGTTATTGTTTATGTAGATGCAATGAGTATGGAAGAGAAAATATCTTTGTAGCCAGATATAGAATCTTTAAACATATGCCCAATGGAGGAACAGTAGAATCATATTGTAGATCTATTTCTACCTTTTAACGATCTTCCACATTGATTTCCATTATAGCCTCACATATTTATACTCCTTGCTAATTTTATTATTTTCTCAACTTCACATAAATTTAGGGTTTTAAGGGCAGAATAGAATTTAATAGACAGACATCCCTCATAAATTTGCCTTTAGCTAAGTCTGTGAGCACTGCCATGATTAAAGATGGATTTAGGAGAGCACATTACACTACACTATGGGTGTTGCCCTGCAAACTGTCCTTGGTGGTATAGTAACTCAAACTGTCCTTGGTGGTATAGTAACTCAAACCTATAAGCAGGACTATCTATTGCCTCTTGTTCAGTTCCAACTTCTTAGCTCATACTTGGAGCTCCTGTCATGGAGTTCCCCAGTGATGGAATGTAAGATACAAATTTCAGAAAACCCTTTTTGGTCAGTTTCTCCCACATCAATAGAAAGCAAACTAGCACATACTCTCACTAACTAACAGTGAATAAGTATTTCCTTTCCCTAAATCCACAAAATTTTTGTCATTTTTATCAGCTTTATTAGTGGAGTAAGATGCAATCTAAAAGACGTTTTAATTTATGTTTAGATGATAGCTTAAGATACTGAACTAAAAAAAACTTCTTAGATATTTATATTTCTTTTTAAAGAATTCTGCTAAGTTCCTTAAACTAGTTTTTCAGAATTATATTTCTAATTAATATATCATATTTTTTCATCCCTCTTCTCCCTCTGACTCTCCTAGGTTGTCAGTTTCTCTCAAAGTTGTAAATATTTTTTCTTTATTATTGTTGTTAAACATATAAATCACAATGAATAAGTAAAAATAACTCTCTGAGTTGGTTTAGGCTTGTTTGTATGTGCATGCTTTTAAGGATGACAATATTTGGTATTGAATAAAATAGTAACATCCCTAGAAAAGACTATTTATAGTGTTTGTTAGCTCTTCATGTGTGGAAGGATTGTGAGATTCCCCTACCCATGCTGAGATGTCTATTGGTGTTTTAGTCGTTCAGATTTTTCTTTCAGGAGGAATCTTATCGAAATTCCCTGGCTTCCTCTTCCCTATAATATCTAGAAGATACAATCTTACAGTAGACTTCCTGGTCATCTGTTCCTATACTTTCTGCCCTGTCTTCTGAGATGTTACACAGTCTTCAGTGTGGACATGTTATAGATGTATCACTTGTGCCTCAGTGACTCATGGTCAATTGATCTTTATATTTTTTAAATATTTTCTGTAATAGTTCCTATAAGCTGCAAACATAGGCATCTTTGATGTAGCATGACAGCTGCATTTATCTCTGGGTATAACAATAGGTATGTAGAATGTAATTAGAAATTATATTGTCCTAGGAAAGTGGCAATAGTAGGTCCTCTAATATTATTGGTGTCAGTAGACATACAGTAGCATGATACTAGTGATATAAAAGAAAAGGTGGGGAGGTCCTTATTTTAGGTAGTAGAGAGAGACTACAATACAGTGGTAGAGGATGGGGCAGAGAAAAGAACAAAATCAGAATCTTTGAAAAAACATAGAGATTATAGAACCAAATCATGTTTACATACAATCTCAAAGACAAAAATATCAGTGAATGCAATTACAATGAATTTTACAATTTTTCACCTAATGATATTCCAGTCAGTTTTAGCCTTATATTTTAATCTGTTTAATGCTTACTAATTAAAGTTTCCCAATTTTTAAATAAAAGTTATCATACATAAGTCATCTCAAATTTCTAAATTTGTAAAGTAGAAAAGGAGATGCCTGAAGAGATGGCTTAGTGAGGAAATCATTTGCTCCCATGCTTGAAAAGATGAGTTCAAGTCCTGGGACTCACACAGTAAAAGAAGAAATGCACAAAGAAAAAGTAATTAAAGGTAAAGAATAAGAAGAATGGTTTGTTTTCTTGGTTTTTAATTTAAGACACATCATGCTAGCCAGGATTTGCTTATTCAATGCTATATATAAAGTTAACTGTGTGGATTATGATGACAGACATGTGTAGGTATTACTTTGAAACAAAAGGGGCATTTTAAAGGTTGTTAGAGAACCTTTGACTATTTTTACTTCAGAGTTTGTAGAATAAAATAAAAAAATACTTTCCAAAAATTTGCATTTACATTAAACAAGCAAGTAAAAGTTTTGTAATTACTAATTTCATTTTCTTCCAAGTTAATATATAGACTTATAATATCTGAAGATCATAGGGCGGATGCTTAGAGGTTCTAAAAAAGTATACACATATGAATTTACCTGCATAATCATGTAAATAATATCAGTCCCTGAAGCTATATGATTTCTCTTAAAAGAATATTATATTCTGCATATCTCCCCACTTCATAACATTCTAAATTTTAGCAATTTTAAAATCTTAAGTTGTGCTTTCGTTAAGCTGAAGATTTGCATGATAAGATAGTTAGGAAACAGAGACTATAATCAAGTATGTTTGTATTTTGTTTTTTTTTTCTCATTTCAAATGGTATTACAATATTATACACACACAAATCAGGGGTTTTCTTCCCCTTATCATGGTAAAGTTTGGAAAAGAGTGTCTTCGATATGGTAGAGGCTGTGAAGTAGGCCATCCATTTGTGGCAGATGCATACTTTCTGAAGTGATAAAGATCTTACATCTCCAAACCTGAAATAAGGCAATCAAGAACACAAGGTTCACAGACATACTTTTTTTTGAAATTTTGTTCTGATCTGGATGTCTTTGTCTCTTTTGCAGTGGCACCAAGTGCCATATTACAGAGTAACTATGTGAAAATAACCCTATAGGTCAAATGAGTTCCTGCTTAGTTCAGGGTGTGTAGCACACAGCAGTTTAACCTACACTGGGTATATAGTTCTTGTTCCCCTTGTTCTGTTCAACTGCTGCAAGTACCATTCAACCTTTCAGCACCGCAGCTACGCAGTCTAGAATAGACATATCTCTGGAAGAAACCTGGCCCCAAGTATTAGTCCTATCACACCATACCTACAGTTTCCCTGTCCCAGGCCTAGTAATCTACCAAATTCTTTTTTTTTCCATATTCTTTTATTTCTTTCCAATCCAAAAAAAATTACATTTACTCCCCTTCTCCCAGTCCCCTCCCACTGCCTCTGCACCCCTCCCTCTCCCCCTGCTTCCCCCAAAGAGGGCATGGTACCCTGCCCTGTGGGAAGTCCAAGGCCATCCTCCCTCAATTCTGGCCTAGGAAGGTGTGCATTCAAATAGACTAGGTTCCCAAAATGATAATACATGGAGAAGAGATAGGTCCTAGTGCCATTGTTGATGGCTTCTCAGTCTGCCCCCATTGGCAATCACATTCAGAGAGTCGGGTTTGATCATATGCTCGTTCAGTCCCAGTCCAGCTGAACTTGGTGAGCTCCCATTAATTCAGGCACACTGCTCTCAGTGGGTGGAACAGCCCCTCACGGTCCTAACTTCCTTGCTCATCATCTCCCACCTTTTGCTTTTCGACTGGACCTTGGGAGCTCAGTCCATTTGCTCTGATGTGAATGTGGGTCTCTGTCTCTATCTCCATCCATCGGACAAAATTTCTATGGTGGTGATCAAGATATTGATAAATGTGACTATGGAACAAGGCTAGTTCTGGCACCCTCTCCTCTGCTGCCCAAGTACCTAGCTGGGGACATCCCCATGGACACCTGGGATCCCCTCTAGAGCCTAGTATTTTGCCAGTCCTAAAAATGACTCCTTTAATGTAGATATCTTATTCCCTTCTCTGATATCCACCTTTCCTCCATCCCCACCCTCCCACTCCCCAAGCTCTCCCCAGTCCTTCCCTTCTCCCTTCTCCTTCCACCTCTCCCCTTGCCCCAGCCCCCCTACTCCCACATCTCTCCGTGACCCATTTGTTCTTTGTTGCTCTTATTGTCTGTGCCATTGGGGTTTTACACAAGAAGTGGTCTCCGGTGCCCATGTATTGCAGGCTACTTCCCAATTTCTCTTCTATCAGGTTCAGTGTGGTCTAATTTATATTGAGGTCTTTAATCCAGTTGTACTTGAGTTTTGTGCATGGTGATAGATAAGGATCTATTTTCATTCTCCTACAGGTTGACATCCAGTTATGCCAGCATCATTTGTTAAAAATGCTTTCATTCTTTCATTGTATAATTTTAGCCTCTTTGTCAAATATAAGGTGTTCATAGGGTTGTGGATTAATATCCGGGTTTTCGATTTGATTCCATTGGTCAACGTCTCTGTTTTTATGCCAGTACCAAGCTGTTTGATGTGTTCTTGGATTCAGTTTGCCAGAATTTTATTGAGAATTTTTGCATCCATGTTCATGAGTGATATTGGCCTGTAATTCTCTTTCTTGGTTGAGTCTTTGTGCAGTTTTGGTATCAGGGTAACTGTGGTTTCATAAAAAGAGCTTGGCAATGAGCCTTCTGTTTCTATTATTTGGAACACTTTGAGGAATATAGGTATTAGCTCTTCTTGAAAGTTCTTGTAGAATTCTGCTTCTTAAATAGGTTTAATCAAAATAGGAAGATTTTTATAAGCTGTCATTCTATTCACATATAGAAAATTTGAAAGCTTCTTCTAAATTAAAGAAGAAAAATACTTTTCATTATCACAGTAGTTTTTCTAAAACCATGAAATTGTTCAAGTATCTCTGGAAACTGATTGGTTTATAAGCATAGTCTCAGCAATCTTACATAAACATTAGCACAGAATGGACATCTCTGTTGTTTCAGTGATGTTTGCACAGAAAAAATCTAATTGACTGTATTTAATTTTGACACCTTTTACTTAGTGGTCACATTTGATCTCAAAGGTAAGGAGCCAGTCTCATGAGAATGTCCCGATTTTAAATCATAATGATGAATTCAGGCTTTCCAATTTTCTCTTAAATGAGCAATTAATCAGAGGGTTCCTTCAGAAAGGGCTTAGGTGTGTTAATTTCTATGGTGACTATTAAATTCAGTGAATAAAAGGGCTGACAGGTTATTTTAAAGGGCAATACAATGAATCCAGTTGAATGACTAGAATGACAAGCACCAGTGTTTTCTTGCCCTTTGCATGTATCCTCTCTTCTCTTCACTTGTTCTCCATAAGCCTCATCTTTCACACATTTTTTCAAGAATCACTAAGAAATTATGACAGATTAACCACATTTCATTGTCTTCTCTCATTCCTGGAATATGATGAGGTTGAGTGTTGAGAATATCTAATTTTTGCTTGGCATTTCTGGTGATCAGACCTCATTCTGCTTATGTCCAGGAGTCTATCATAAACTATCATTTGTTTCTAAGGAAATATAAACGCCATGTCTCAATCTACATCCTGTGGTAGAATTTAAAAACAGATGATGGTAATAGCTCCCCATTTGCACCAAGATATCAAATATTTTAGAATCACATCACCAGGAACTAGGATAAAAGTTTAAATTTGAATTTTTATCATATATATGAAATAAAATGACTGCAATTTTTAAATTCCATGTATGTATATGATAACATATAGAATTTAATTCTGTAAAATATAATAAAATTGGCATCATTTTAATATTTATATTTTATGTTTATGGGTGTTTTATTTTCATTTATGTGTGCAATGAAAGTATACCTAGTGTCCATGCAAGCTAAGGATCTCTTTCAACTATAGTTACAGATAGTTGTGGGTTCTGAGAATCAAACACAGGTCCATTAAAGTGCAGTTAGTATTCCTAAATGCTGAGTCATCTTTTAAAACATTGAGATTGTTTTCTTGATTTATACCTTATGATTCATAGGATTTTAAGGTAATTGTTTAATTTTAATTTTTACTTTTCATCTGAATTATATGATATATGTATTTTCATATATTTCTTTACATGTGTATATACAGGGACATGTGTAAACATGTATGCATATATATGGAGGTTCCTAATCATGCCAAGTTTTCTGTTTTTTTTTTTACACACACACACATATGAGTTTCAAGGACCTTCTTATCTCTGTTTCCAGAGCTCCAATAACATACATGTCCCACCATTGTTCACTTTTTACATAAGTTCAGGGATCTAAACAGCAAAGACTTTATTAATTGTGCCATTTTTATATATCCTAGTTTTCATTTTAAATCTTACCATTCATCTCTGGATTCTATTAGATAATTATTCAAATAGCATATTATATATATATATAAACATGTATCTATATAGTCTACATATGTGTATATGATATATATAATATACATGTATCTATATATTCTATATATGTGCACACAATATATTCTGGATATATAAATATGCATACATATATGCAGAATATATGTGTATGCATATAGATTCTATTTGAATAAATTTCTAATATATGTATTTAATATGAATATCATATATATATATATACAATTATTCATGTGACAGAAAATACTTTTCTGCCACAGTGTTGTTCAAGTACTTTTTCTAGAACTGTTATCTGAGTCAAATGATTAGAAATATTTCCTATTCTGATTTTCTTTTCTTTTTTCAATTGAGGAGAAGGAGTGATGGAATGAATTTACTTGGTTTACCTTTTCAAGTTACAATGCATTTTGGGGAGTCAAAACAGGATTTCAAGAACCTAGTCACATGACATCCACTGTCAATCACAAAGAGAATAAACATATCCTTTGTTGCTTGCTCTCATCATGCTTTGCAATTTCCTTTTCGTTCTGTATTCCTTGCCTCTTGAATGGTGTCACCTACAGTTATAGGAGTATTTTCATAACATTTTCCAAAAATAATTCAGAGTTATGCATTTTCCCCGGAATTACTTTTAATACTGTTAATTAAATGATAGGTTTTGAAACTAAAAATTCATGAAAAAATGTATCTGTAAATGTATATCCTCTGTCATCTATAAAGAGAAGCATACAGTTTTGTTTTTTGACACATAAATATATCTCCACACAGGTAAGAATTTAGCTTTTTTAGGGATACTTTATTTGTAATATATTGTTGTATTGTTTATTAACATAGTTAAAACTTCTATTATTTCCGAAAATTACATCCAAATAATCAATTTAAATAAAATTTAATTTTTATTACAGTTATTTTAAAAAATACCAATCGAAAGTCCCACTCCTTCAGCTCCTCCCATTACCTTCATATACCCTCCCACCCTACCCCCATCTAATCCTAAAACAGGGAAAGGCACTTTGCTTTGTGGAAAGACCAAGTCCCTCCCTACTACATCTAGGCTGAGCAAGGTATACATCCAAAGATAATAGGATCCCAGAACTTCAGTAAATCCTGTAGAGATAAATACCAGTGCCAATGCCAGTGGCCCCTTAGTCATCTCCAACCACATTCAGAGGAACTAGCTTGGTCCTATGCTTGTTCCTTCCCAGTCAGCTAGATATGGTGAGCTTTGATTAGCTCAGGTAAACTGTTAAAGTGGATGAACCTTTCATGGTTTTGACCTTTTCTGCTCATATTCTCATTTCTTCTACTCTTCAACTGGACCTTGGGAGCTCAGTCCAGTGCTCTGATGTTGTTCTCTGCCTCTGTTTCCATCTGTTGTTGGAAGAAGGTTCTATAGTGATATTTAAGATAATAATCAGTCTGACTACAGGGCAAGGCCAGTTCAGGCACCCTCTCCTCTATTGGTTAGGGTCTTAGCTGGGCTCATCCTTGTGAAATCCTGGGAATTTTTCTAGAGCCAGGTTTCTTGCTAACCCTGTAATGGCTCCCTCAATCAAAATTTCTCTTTCCTTGCTCTCATATCTGTCCTTCCTTCATCTTGACTTTCTCATTCCCTCAAGTCCTCCTCAGCCCTCAATTTCTCCTCTCTTCTTCCCCTTCTCCCCTTCTTTCTAACCCCCAACGCCATGATCCCAATTTTGTCAGGAGATATTGACCTTTTCCAATTTCTAGATGGGTCTATATATGTTGTTCTTTGGTTCACCTTATTACTTATCTTCTCTAGAATCATGAACTGTAGGTTCAATGTCCTTTGTTTATAGCTAGTATTCACTTATGAGTGAGTACATACCAAATTCATATTTTGGGGTCTGGGTTACATCACTCAGGATAGTGTTTTCTAATACCATCCATTTGTATGCAAAGTTTATGATGTCATTGATTTTTACTGCTGAGTAGCACTCTAAAGTGTAAATGTGCCACACTTTCTTTATCCATTCTTCACTTGAGGGGCATCTAGGTTGTTTACAGGTTCTGGCTATTACATATAATGCTGCTATGAACATAGTTGAACAAATGCTTTTGTAATATGATTGATCATCTTTTAGATATATTCGGATCCTGAGGTAGGTTGATTCCTAATTTTCTGAGTAACGCCATACTGATTTCTAAAGTGGTTGTACATGTTTAAATTCCCACCAGCAAAGGATGAGTGTTCCCCTTGCTCCACATCCTCAGCAGCATGAGATATCATTGGTGTTTTTGATAGTGGCCATTCTGACAGGTGTAAGATGGTATCTCAGAGCTGTTTGATTTGCATTTCTTTGATAGCAAAAAAAAAGTTGAACATGTTCTTAAGTATCTCTTGGCCATTTGAAATTCTTCTGTTGAGAATTCTCCGTTTCATACAGTATATCACTTTTTAATTGGGTTATTTAGAATATTAATGTCTAATTCCTTGAGTTCTTTATATATTTTGGAGAGCAATCCTTTGTCTGATGCGGGATTCCCATTCAGTAGGCTGCCTTTTTGTCTTATTGACTGTGTCCTTTGCTCTACAGAAGCTTCTCAGTTTCAGTAGGTCCCATTTATTGATAGTTTCTCTTAGTGACTGTGCTGCTGGGGATATATTCAGGAAGTGGTCTCCTGTGCCCATGCATTGAAAGCTACTTCCCACTTGCTCTTCTATCAGGTTGAGAGTGGTTAGATTTATATTGAGGTCTTTAAAACATTTGGACTTGAGTTTTGTGAGTGGTAATAGATATGGATCTATTTTCATTTTTCTACAAGTTGACATACAGTTATGCCAGCATCATTTGTTAAAGATAATTTCTTTTTTCCATTATATAATTTTAGCTTCTTTGTCAAAAATCAGGTGTTCATAAATATGTGGATTAATATACAGGTCTTCAACTTGATTCCATTGGTCAACATCTCTTTTTTTATGCCAATACCAAGCTGTTTTCATTGTTGTAACTCTGTAATAGAGCTTGATGTCAGGGATGGTAATGCCTCCGACAGTTCCTTTATTGTACAGGATTGTTTTGGATATGCTGGGTTTTTTTTTCCATATGAAGTTGATTACTGTTCTTTCAAGGTCTGTGACAATTGGATTGGGATTTTGATGAGGATTGCATTGAGTCTATAGATTGCCTTCGGTAAGATTGCCATTTTTACTATGTTGATCCTTAATATTCAAGAACATGGGAGATCTTTCCATTTTCTGGTATCTTCTTCAATTTCTTTCTTCAAAGACTTAAAGTTCTTGTCAAATAGGTCTTTCACATCCTTTGTTAGTGTTACCCCAAGATATTTTATGTGATTTGTGGCTATTATGAAAGGTGATGTTTCTCTGATTTCCCTCTCAGCTTCTTTATCCTTTGTATATAGAAGGGCTACTGATTTTTTTTTTTTGAGTTGATCTTGTATCCTGCCACATCATTGAAGGTATTTATAAGCTGTAGAAGTTCTCTGGTTGAGTTTTTTCGGACACCATGCACACTATCATATCATCTGCAAATAACAAAAGTTTGACTTCTTCCTTTCTAAATTGAATCTCCTTGATCTCCTTTTGTTGTCTTATTGCTATTGCTAAAATTTTAAGAACTATGTTCATGACATATGGAGAGACTGGACATCCTTGTATTGTCTTGATTTTAGTGGAATCACTTTGATTTTTCTCAATTTCAATTGATTTTAGCTGTTGTCTTGCTGTATATTGCTTTTATTATATTTAAATATGATCCTTTTATCCCTAATCTCTCTAAGACCTTTATCATCAAGGGGTGTTGAATTAATTCAAATGTTTTTTTAACATCTAATGAAATGATCATGTGTTTTTTCTTTCAGTTTATTTATATGATGAATTATATTAAAGATTTTTGTATGTTGAGCCAGCCCTGAATCTCTGGGATGATTTTTTTTTTGATGTGTTCTTGGATTTGGTCTGCCAGAATTTTATTGCATCCATGTTCATTAGTGATATTGTTCTGTAATTCTCTTTCTTGTTTGAGTCTGTGTGTTTTGGTATCATGCTAACTGTAGCTTTATAAAAAGAGTTTGGTAATGAGCCTTCTGTTTCTATTATGTGGAACAATTTGAGGAGTATAGATATAGTTCTTCTTGGAAGTCCTGGTAATTTTATTCTAAAACCATCCAGCCCTGGTCTTTTGGTTGGGAAGTTTTTGATGACAGCTTCAATTTTCTCACAACTTATAAGCCTATTTAATTTGCTTACCTGGTATTGATTAATTTTGGTATATGGTATTTATCTAAAAATTGTCCATTCCTATTACATTTTTCAATTTTGTGGAGTACAAGTTTTTTTTTTGTAAAACCTATTGATTCTCTGAGTTTCCTCATTGTCTGTTATTATGAACCCCTTTTCATTTCTGATTTTGTTAATTTGGGTATTCTCTCTCTGCATTTTGATTAGTTTGGATAAGGGTTTGTCAATCTTGTTAATTTTCTCAATTAACCAGCTCTTTGTTTTTTTTTATTCTCTGTATTGTTTTCTTTGTTTCTATTTTGTCAATTTTAGCCCTCAATTTGATTATTTCCTGTCTTCTTCTCCTCCTGGGTGAGTCTGCCTAGGTCCTGCAATCATTAAGTCACAAAGAAATCACACAGAAGTCTACATTAGTTATAAACTGATTTGCCCAGTATCTCAGGCTCTTATTGACTCTTACAACTTATATTATTAGCCCATTATTCTTATCTGTGTTAGCCACATGACCCAGTACCTTTTTCAGGGAGGCAGTCACAGCTTTTTCTGTGACTGGGCCGGGACTGCTGAGAAAACTTTCCTCTTTCCAGAATTCTCCTGTTCGCCTTGACCTGCCTCTACTTTCTGTCTGGTTGTCCACCTATAATTCCTGCTTAGATATGGTCCAATGAGTGTTTATTTAAATGACAGAATACAGACAATTGTCCTACACCATCATAGTGTCCCATAGGTTTGGATATGCTGTGCCTTTTGTTCATCGAATTCAAGGAAGATTTTAATATCTTTCTTTATTTCTTCTTTACCCAAGGGTGGTTCAGTAGTTGACTGTTCTATTTCCATGAGTTGTAGGCTTTTGGAGAATATTATTGTTGTCAAATTCTATATTTAATCCCTGGTGACCCAATAATACACAGGAGGTTACCCCACTTTTTTGTACCTGTTGGGGTTTGCTTTGTAACCGAGTATATGATCAATTTTAGAGAATGTTCCATGAGGTGGTGGGAAAATGGTATACTCTTTTGTGTTTGGGAGGATGTTCTATAGTTGTCTCTTAATTCTTAATGAATCATTTGATTCATTACATATGTTAGTTAAGTTATACTCTTTTGTGTTTGGGTGGAATGTTCTATGAATGTCTCTTTTTTTTCCAAATTCTTTTATTTTTTTCCATTCAAAAAAAATTACATTTCCTCCCCTTCTCCCAGTCCCCTCCCACCCCCACACCACCTCCCTCCCCCTGCTTCCTTAAAAGAGGGCATGGTGCCCTGCCCTGTGGGAAGTCCAAGGCCCTCCCCTGTCCCTCCCAGCCTAGGAAGGTGTGCATCTAAATAGACTAGGTTCCCAAAAAGATAATACATGCAGAAGAGATAGGTCCTAGTGTCATTGTTGATGGCTTCTCAGTCTGCCCCCATTGGCAGCCACATTCAGAGAGTCCAGTTTGATCATATGCTCGTTCAGTCCCAGTCCAGCTGGATTTGGTGTGCTCCCATTAGATCAGGCACACTGTCTCAGTGGGTGGTCCAGCCCATCACAGACCTAACTTCCTTGCTTATCTTCTCCC
>PVIU01019876.1:0-35433 GCA_004026605.1 Ondatra zibethicus
GATTTTAATTGATGTGAAGGGAAAGCATGACCACCATGACCCTTATACAGAAAACAATTAACCAGTGTGGCTCATTTAGAGTTCCACAAGTTCAGTCCATTATCATCACTGTGGGGAGCATGATGTTGTGCAGAACGATGTGGGACTGGTTATATCTTGATATGCAGGCTGCAGGAAGTCGACTGACATG
The DNA here is from genome assembly GCA_004026605.1 of Ondatra zibethicus. NCBI lineage: Eukaryota > Metazoa > Chordata > Mammalia > Rodentia > Cricetidae > Ondatra > Ondatra zibethicus. Next base: position 191 of record PVIU01019876.1, read on the forward strand.
CTTACCAGTATCCAGAACAGAGAGAAAATTTCACGCCTATACCCAGTGACACACTTCTTTCAAAAAGATCATACCCATTTCAACAAAGCCACACTTCCTAAAAATTCCACTCCCTATGAGATTATAGGGGCCAATTACATTCAAATTACCACACTGCCACAATCAGGTCCTTTCTCATACTGGTGACCCCAGCTGCTGATTTCCTCCCATTCCCCCTGCAGTGCACTCAGTAAACTATTCTTTCTACTCTGGTCTGAAGGCAGAAACCATGTTCCACATGCATCTATAATGAATAGTCGACTATATAACTCAAATGTATAATTTTAAAAGTTGTGGTCACAAAGTCATTTAATTTAGGAATTTTAGAGGTTTAATCAAGAAGACAGCAAAGCCATTGACTTGGAAAGAAACAGATTTGGCACAAGGCCACATCTGTCAACATAGGAGAGCTTGTCTCAGACACATTTTTCCAAAAGGCTGGAAGAGAAGTTGTTCTAGAATAAGTCTTTCCAGTGAGAAATCAGTCCACACACTTAAGAGATTAATAAAGAAAAATCTCTATATTGATGTCATGCATCCTTCTCTGGAAAATGCTCAAAAAGGAGAGAGACTAGACAAATTTTGCATTCCACATATGGTGTCATTCTTAACTGTATTTATTTTTGGTTCAGACTCTTACACTTTGAAGAATTTAAGTAGTGACAAGAAACTGTAAGTCTAGCCAGTTAGGCATATGGGAGACTAACACAGCAAAGATATTATAATAATTATGTCATAAGTACATCAGTGACCTGAAAGAGCAGGTCATACTTTACTGACAAGTCCTGAAGTGGAGCTGCCAGAAGGTGAGAAAGATAGAAAAGAAGAACAAAGAAAAGATAAAAGGTGGGACAGGGAATACTTGCATAAGCTATGTCTTCTTCCAAGGAAGCTTCCTAAGAGGAACAGCTTCTTGGATACTACTTCAGGTGGGAAATGGAAAGAAATAGGAGACTTCTATACAATCAGCAGAAATTACCATACAATGGGACAAACTTAGGAGACAGTTAATCAAATAACACAGCAAAAAGGGAACACAGGACATCTCTGGAATATTATGGACTAAGCCCTCAGTGGCCTTGGGACTAATAACTGCTGCTCCCTATGGTGGGAAGAGCTGGGTTCTCAGGATCTGGAGACCCTCTCCACAAAGGCACTGGCTCCAGACCATTACCATCTCTCCCAAGCGTGTTCCTGCTTTCATGTAGAAGCTCTATTTTATTCTGCATAGCTCAGGAACTTAGGGCAAACTCCTAAGGCCTAGACACTAGGCTGTTCCTTGCTCTGCCAAGAGAGACCCTGGGTTTGAGAAGGAGCTATGTTCCTTCTCCATGAGTGAGGACCTAAATGGAAAATCTTGATTGATCAGTCCAGCCCGCAACAAACAGGGTTTTGTTTTTCAAACTGCTGTCTCTTTTTCTCATCTTGGGCATCTGGCAGAACAATAATTTTCTCTAGAAGAAAACTGGATCTTTATGGCACACCATGCCCTAAAGTTCATTGTGAACCTGTAATGCACCCTTGAGCAGCTTACTAGAGGCCTATTCTTTGATATGGGGATAGGCCAAGAGGCTGTTTGTAAATCATCCCTGTGTACAGTAGTCGTGTCTACTGTGCCATGGTTTAGAGCCAAATGTTTGGACAATACTGAGAACAAATACATATCCTAGCATCCTAATCTCTAACAGGCCTAGTTAGCATACTACTTATCTTTGGGTTACTTTAGAGGCAGCCCTTCCTCAGCTTAGTATCTCCTAAGCATTGGTGAATTATTTGTATCAACAATTCTACATCAGAGCTTAGTAGTGGAGTAGGATCAAACTCAATAATGCCATTTACAAACTCTGCAAAATTAACTCCAAAGGGATCTTACTCCTAAATATTAAACACAAAGTGCAGAATTTCTGGGAGATACTAGAGAACCTAGGCCTCTCCAAGTCTGGCACCTTGCCTTCCATATGCATCAAAATCCCATTGAGGTTGACTACAAAGCTGTTTCTACACACAGCTCCATGCTTGAAATGCTTTTCACCGATGCAGCCCACAGAAGGAAATAATTGAGAGACTAGCATCTGGGGCTGGGGAGTTGCAAGGACCATGTGGGACCTCAGAGAACACTGACTGTGGCCACAAGTTCCCACCCCGCTCCTGTCCTCAGCCTCAGAGAGGGCTTGCCTCACTATCGCCCATTGCTCAACATTCTCTGAGTTTCCCCATCATGGGACAGCAGCCCTTTGCTCACCATGTCGTGGCTTCCACAGTCACCCACTTTCTCCTCACAGTTCCAGGCAGTAGCACTTACAAGCACAGCACACAATCCACTGGTGCCAACTCTGCTTTAAAATCAAGCCTGCACTAAGGTGCTAGGAAGTGTTTGGCAGGATTTCTGACTGACAGGCTGGTCTGGAGGCCCTGATTGGCTAGTGATGCTTGAGTGACAAGAGCACCTCCCTTAGGGTTACAGTGTGCTTAAAGGCGCAGTACAGCAGTCCTTGGCTGAGGCTTCCACCCCAGATCCAGACTTTACAGATCTGCAGAGATGTGAATTTCACTGTCACTTACCTGTCTGCAATAGATGACCCAGCTACCTTCCTGCAGTCCATAGGTACATCCCCTTCTTTCTCCTGGAAGTGATGTGCCTAGCTAACATAGCCCTTTACACAATGTGGAGTGGAATGATTCTCCTGTTCAATGGAGGGATGGTGTCCAGAATATTAAAAAAAAATACAGCTTTATGACACAAAAGAGGATGTTTTTCTGTGGCTTCAAGTTGACATCAGGAGTACTGAGGGTACTTTGTACCTGATTGTCACAGACACGTATGACAACCATGAGAGCAATCCAGGAATCACATTATTAACAAATTGATGTATTTTTCTCTTGCCAAAACACTGGTTAATATATCCAGTACATTAATATTTTAATTCCTAATTTGAGGTCCAACTCATGAGCTAATAATAATAATAATAAGTGTAGTCTTCATGGTAAGTTGAATACCTAGAGAGAAAGGGCTAGAAGAATGCCTTTATGGGCAGGATGCTGAGTCAGCACACCTTCTTCAGTGGGCAGGTGAAAAACATCCTTGCATCATTCAGGATTCTCTACTTGAACAGGAGTGTTAGACAAATACAGAGAGTGTTTTTTCTTCAGTATCCCTATAAAAGTAAACTGCCACCAGAAGGTGTGATTCGTATGATAAGTGGATCTTTCTGCTTGATTGATCTTTCAAGATTTTTCTTTTTTTAGACATTATTTATCTGTGTAGGCCTGGATCACATTCTCTAGAACAAGCTGGTTACATACTTAGAAGATCCAACTCTTTCTGCTTCTGAGTGCTGGGCTTAAAGATGTGCACCACCACCAAGCTAGTAGAGGTGAATCTTATCACCTTAAAAGATCCTGATTAATGATGGGTCTTCACATTTCAAAACCTTTAATAAGAAAACCACTTCCAGCTGTAGCCAGCTCTTCTGTTTTAGTTAATTCCAGAGGTAGCAGGTTCCTTACCTAGAACAGCCATCACAACAGCCAAGAGGGAAGAAATGAGAAAGATTTCTCTCCTCAGGTGACAAGGAGACCATGGGTAATATTTCTAAAGCAATGCTTGTCCTAAATAAGGAAAGCATGGGGATTTTATATAGGAAGTCTAGACGTGTTCCTGCCGAGTTCTCCCTAATTCTTGAGCAGAGTCGGTCAACAAATCCATTTCTGAACATGGTCAACATGATCACAATGTAAAAGGAGAGAGATTTAGGGACATTCTTAGCTCAAAGTCAAGCAGGAGCATATGTAAATTTTAAAAATAATGGAAAGAAATGCTTCTGGCAAGCTTATCTTGTACTACAAGTTTTTGCTTGATAATCAAGTAAAAGACACTGTGAAAACAAATTGCTTTGGAGCCTGTGCTCCCTGTCAATCATGATGATAGATCTAAAAGTTAAATGTACCAATGTAGCAATTCCATAAACACAAATGACAGAGACACAAACAGAGAAAAGTTCAAGGAACAGTCACCTACCAGTAATCTGTTATTAGCTGAGGCTCTAGTGATCTGTTTTAACCTGAGAACAAGCTGCTTTAGTCTCTGAGCACACCTGCTCAGAAGCAGGCCACAGCTGCTTCCATTCAAGACCAGAAGGAGTTTGCTTAACTAACCCTGACTGCTTCCTGTCTCAGGGCTGTGACATCACTATAGAGAATTCCATTCTTTCCTTTTTCTAACCTTTTTTTTTTTTAAAAAAAAAATTTTCAGTTATGTATGTTATTTGTTTGCATGTGTATATGCACAGTAATTACAGAGCACAGAAGTAGGGACAACAACAATCTTGAGACTAGAGTTATGCTAAATGGTTAGGCCTCGAGGGGTCTGGAAATGGAGCCTGAGTCTTCTGTAATAACACCCAGTCCTCTTAATTGCTGAGCCACCTTTAGCCCCACTTCTTCTATTTAAAATTTATCTCTGTACCTTATTAATTAAAAGACATTACATCACTTTCCTCTAGTTTGTCTTCCCTCCATCTCTTCCCAAATATTTCCCTTGTGGTGTCTTACTTGTTAAGTATGTGTGAACAAATACACTGAAATATAAGAATACAATCTGTTGATTTTCTTTTATTAGTTGTAGTTTTATGGTTTAGAGGATGGCAATACTGTATTGGATAAACAATTAGGCACTTCACCCCTACCTGTGACAAACACACACACACACATGGGAATAGACCAAACTGGATAACATTCCAGAAAAAAAAAGAATTGGAAAATTGAGGCATTGCAATACCTTTTATACTCATTTCAGGTGTCTGCCACTGGTACCCATACATCATTTTCCAAACTAAAAATTGCAAACATGGTACCATAAGCCATTAAACCCAGTATTGAGAGGCAAATTCAGGTTGATACCTATAAATCTGAGGCAACAGAGATTCACATACTCACTTTCCAAAGTAAGGACCATCTCAAAAAGACCTAAAAATTTAAAAATATGTACATAACTCTGATTTATTTTCTTTCAGACAGGGACTCATTTGATACCCCATTTGATGTTAATTTGCTAGCTACAATACTGTCTCGTATACTACATATTTTTAATAAATACTCATATACATTTAATCCTATGCCTTTGGACCATCATTCTTAGCATGGCACTCTGATAGAGACAATAGATTTTCCAAATAATTTGATATTGTTCTGGTAGAAAATAGAGTGTTCTCATCCACAGAACACTTCTTTATATAATACACTATATCCAAGGCAATTCATGCAATAAAGAATTAAATTTGGCTTGCAGTTCAAGAGAGATACAGTCATTATAAGCCTAGTAAGCAAAGAAGAAAAAGCTGAAGGCTCACATAGTGAACTTGAAGCAGAAGATAGGGAGTACATGCATGATTCCAGACTTAGTACTCAAAGCCACAATTCTCCTCTTTCCTAAGAAATTCTACCAATTATGGAAGTAAGTATTAAAAATGTGGGGCAATGGTTGCCATTCGGCAATGGTTGCCATTCTTACCTAACAAAGACATTTGTCCAACTCTAAGTAAATCAACTACTTTGATCTGACTACACTCTACCTTATCCTTAAGTGAGACTGTTGTTTCCAACCTGCAGTGGCACAGAATGAACATTCCTAGGTCACAAAGAAAGAAACTGAGCATAAGAAGAATTTTTCAGAGGAAAGTTAGACTAAAATGAGAATAGAAAAACATTAAATCTTGTAGCACCTTGTCAATGGGGACCCACCAGAGGTTCTAGGATAGATTATGTGAAATATCCAGCTTACATTAGAGCAATGGAAGAAAAATGGCAAGGTTGCTCATTGTCCTCCAATTGGACAGGGAGGCAAGTGAGACATTTCTTTAATACCAGTTATGGTTTATTTTTGTGCTGCTTTTTAAATTTTATTTTGTTTTTCAAGACAGGGTTTCAGGCTGGAGAGATGGCTCAGCAGTTAAGAGCACTGCCTGCTCTTCCAAAGGTCCCAAGTTCAATTCCCAGCAACCACATGGTGGCTCACAACCATCTGTAATGAGATCTGGTGCCCTCTTCTGGCCTGCAGGAATGCCTGCAGGCAGAGTACTGAAAATACTGCATACATAATAAATAAATAAATAAATAAATAAATAAATAAATAAATCTTTTTTTAAAGAAAGAAAGAAATCAATTCCTGGGCTGGAGAGATGGCTCAGTGGTTAAGAGCATTGACTGTTCTTCCATAGGACCTGAGTTCAATTCTTAGCAACCACATGGTGGCTCACAACCATCTGTAATGAAATCTGGCACCCTCTTCTGGCCTGCAGGCATACATGGAGGCGGAATCTTGTATACATAATAAATAAATAAAATCTTTTTAAAAAAGAAAAGAAAAGGAGACGAATAAAGAAATCAATTTAGAAATTCCCAACTGTTCTGGAACTGACTTTGTAGGTAAGGCTAGCCTCAAACTCGCAGAGAACTCCTGTCTCTGCCTCCCATGTACTGAGATTAAAGATGTGTACAACCACTTCCCAGCCCAGTATTTTTTTTGGAGATGCCTGTTTTAATAGCTGCTAATGGCCATGTTAGAGGAATAGCCAATAGGAGTTGAAGTTTGAGGTGTCAACCAACCAGAAGGAGAATTTCTGATGAGTGAATCTTATATAAGCAAGGCCCCTAGACCAAGGATTCCAGAATGCCTTTCTCTTCAGCTGTTTCTTTATGTTTGCTGCTGCTATCTTTCTCTGGTATCTGACATGGTGTGAGTAGGTATGCAGAGATCACCACTGCCTATACTTTAATGTGTTTGGCTCAAGGAAATCTTTCCATTCTATTGGAATTACTTCCTGTGAATTACTATAAAGATAATCTCTTCTTATGCTGCACTATCTAATTGATAATAATGTTAGTTTAAATAGAGGTTTGATGATAAAATACAAACAAGTGTCACACTGCTAGAACACATAACAAATGGGTTTCTATTGATGATGTGTATAGACTGTGATTTAGAATAATAATTAACAAAAACAGTTGAGTCCCAGTAGCCCAGCAAGTTTAACTTCTTTTAACTTTAATATTAGATATGAATTCACAGATTTTGGGGTGCAACATTGTTGAAACAAAGCTTTAAAGGTAACTTAAAGCTAAACTATTGTTTTCTCAAATAGCTTTGAATTGAAATAACCGAGAAAACAATCTAAAACTTTAAAGACGCACAGAGTAGAGTGAGCAAGAATACTTTAAGGTCAGGGAGCAAGAACAAAGCAACCCAATTATTATTAGCTGGCATGCCTTTCTTGTTAGGATTGGTTGATGATCAATAGTGATGATTAACTTCTTATACCCATTTTACCCTCAAACTTCTGATATAAAAATCTATTTAAAGTAGAACTTACTGATGATTTTTCACATATAAAAGTTTACATTTTGGGGGACACTGGTGGATCAGGATTGAGCCAGAGACCTGATCCAGAGTCAGCGATCTCCACCAGAACAGGAGTGGGACTGAACCAGCTACCTAGGACAGAGTAGGTCTGAGGAAGCAAACTCCATAGGAGCAGAAGCCAGGAGCCAATCCAGTCCCAGGAGCAAATACAATCTTGGGACACTGGTAGACCAGGACTGAGCCAGAGACCTGATCAGTAATTCTCCACCAGCACAGGTACAAGGGAGTAAATGCTGAGTGAGTGAGCCAGAGACAGAGACTATGAGGGTCCAGATTTGAATCTGGGAACTTCAAGGGAGTAGACCTAAGGCAGGACCCCTGTGGGTCTCAGAATAAGTCTAGGACCGACCGGGAACTAGCCAGGACATCTGCCAGTCTGGGCATGAATCTGGAACATCCGAGGGAGTAGGCAGGAACCAGAGATCTCCGTGAGGCCAGGCATGAGTCTGGGACCTCAGAGGGAGTAGGCCTGAGCCAGGACCTCTGTCCATCCGGGAATTGGTCTGGGCCATCAAAGGGAATAGTCAGGAACCTGGAACCTCTGTGGGTCTGAGCATGAGTCTGCGACCTCTGAGGGAATAAGCCTGAGCCAGGTCCTTTGTGGTTCTGGGCACACCCGAGCCTGGGAACTGCGAAGCAGAAGACCAGAGCCAGAAACCTTTGCAGGACCAACTCCAAGCCAGGGAGTTCTGCAGAAGGGGATCCAGACCAGGATTTACAGAAACAGGTCAAAGCAGGTAACCTGGGCCAAAGTGGGTCTGAGACAGTAAACTCCAAAAGGGCAAAGCAAAGCATAGGAGCTCTGAGCTATCTCCAGGAACACGGAGTAACCAATGGGGTAACTAGAACTGTGGCACTGACTGTACCACGAGGAACAACCATCTGAGCTTTGGATTCACTGGCACCTAGAAGATTATGCAACAGAATCTCAGACAGCCCCAACTACACCTATATGAAGAAAAGATGAGTAGAAAAGGTAAGAACACACACAACACCACAAAGAGCAACACAACACTAGTAAAACCTAAAGACCCTACAACAGCAAGACCTGAACAACCAAATATAGATGAAGCAGAAGAAAATGACCTAAAAAATAACTTTCAAGAAAATGTTTGAAACTGTTAAACAAAAAATGAGAAATTTCCTTAAAGAATGGAGGAAAAGACGAACAAAAAATTGGACGATATCAGCAAATCCCTCAAAAAAAAAAAAACAAGAAAAAGAAATCAAACATATGAAAGAAACTATTCAAGAATTGAAAACTGAAATAGAGACAATAAAAAAACACAAGCCAAGGGAATTATAGAAACAGAAATTATGAGAAAATGATCAAGAGTTACAAATGCAAGCATGAACAGCAGAATACAAGAAATAGAAGAGAGAATCTCAAGCGCTGAAGATACAATAGAGGAAATAGATTGATCAGTTAAAGAAAACACTAAATCTAACAAAAGCTTAACCCAAAATATCCAGAAAATATGGGACACCATGAAAAGGCCAAATCTAAGAATAATAGGTATAGAAGGAGAAGTTCAACTCAAAAGCACAAAAAAATATATTTAACAAAATCATAGAAAAAACTTTCCCAACCTAAAGAAAGATATGCCTATGAAGATACAAGAAGCTTACAGAACACCAAATAGTCTAGATCCAAAAAAACCTGTCCTCTCACCACATAATAATCAAAACACTAAACAAACAGAGTAAAGAAAGAATATTTAGAGCTGCAAAGGAAAAAATCCAAATAACATATTAAGGTAGACCTATCAGAATTACACCTGACTTCTCATTGGAGACAATGAAAGCCAGAAGGTCATGGTCAAGATTATGCAGATATTAAGAGACCACGGATGCCAGTCCAGACTACTATACTCAGCAAAACAGCCAACCACCATAAAAGGACAAAACAAGATATTCTATGACAAAACCAAATTTAACCAATACCTAGCCATAAACCCAGCCCTACACAAAATACTAGAAGGAAAACTCCAACCCATGGAAGTTGGCTACACCAACAAAACACAGAAAATTAGGTCTCATAGCAGAAAATCCCAAAGAAGGGAAAGACATACAAATTACCATCAACAATGAGCACTAAATTAACAGGAGATAGCAATCACTGGTCATTAATATCCCTTAATATAAATGGACTCAACTCACCTATAAAAAGGCACAGGCTAACAAATTGGATACGAAAACAGAATCCATCCTTCTTCTGCATAAAAGAAACACATCTCAACCTCAAAGACAACATCTCAGAGGGTTGGGAAAAAAATACACCACTCAAATGAACCTAAGAAACAAGCAGGTGTAGCTACCCTAATATCTAACAAAATAGACGTCAAGCTAAAATCAGTCAAAAGAGACAAAGAAGGTCATTTCATATTAGTCACAGGAAAAAATCCATCAAGAGGAACTCTCAATACTGAACATCTATGCCCCCAAAACAAGGGCACCCTCATATATAAAAGGAACACTTCTAAGCTTAAATCATACATTACACCCCGCACACTAATAGTGGAAGACTTCAACACTCCCCTCTCACCACTGGACAGGTCAGTCAGGCAAAAAATGAACAGAGAAATAAGAGAACTAACAGATTTTATGACTGAAATGGACTTAACAGACATCTATAGAATATTCCATCCAAACAGAAAAGAATATACCTCCTCCTCAGGACCTCACTAAACCATCTCAAAAAGTGACCACTGTTACAAAACAAACCTCAACAAATAAAAAAAAATGGAATAACCCAAAGTACCTTATCAGATCACCATGGTTTAAAACTAGACGTCAACAGCAATATTAATTCCAGAAAACCCACAAACACATGGAAATTAAACAATTCTCACCTGAATCATCAATGGGTCAAGGAAGAAATAAAGGGGGAAATTAAAGGCTTCCTAAAATTCGATGTAAATGACCATACAACATACCAAATTTATGGGACACAATGAAAGCAGTGTTAAGAGGGAAGTTCATAGCACTAAATGCCTACATTAAAAAAGCAGGGGAAAATCCCATACTAGTGAATTAAGAGAACATTTGAAGACTTTAGAACAAAAAGAAGGAAACTTCCCTAAGATAACTAGAGAGCAGGAAATAAACTAATTGAGAGCTGGAATCAACAAAATAGAAACAAAGAAAACAACATAAAGAATCAATGAGACAAAGAGTTGGTTCTTCAAGAAAATCAACAAAAAAGACAAATAGACAAAATAAACAAATCTTTATCCAAACTAACCAAAGGGCAGAGAAAATATCCAAATTAACAAAAAAAGGGAGACATAACAACAGACACAGGGGCAATACAGAGAATCATCAGGTCATATTTCGAAAACCTGTACTTCACAAAATTGGAAAACTTAAAGGAATTGGACAACTTTTTGGATAAATATCACTTACCAAAATTAAATCAAGACCAGACAAGGAAATTAAATAGACCTATAACTACTGAAGAAATAGAAAAATTTATCAAAAGTCTCCCAACCAAAAAAAAAAAAAAAATCCCAGGACCATATGGTTTCAGCTCAGAATTCTACAAGACTTTCAAAGAAGAACTAATACCAATACTCCTCAAATTATTCCACACAATAGAAACAGAAGGAAGATTGCCCAACTCTTTTTATGAGGCTACAATTACCCTGATACCCTAACCAAAGAAAGACAATACTAAGAAAGAGAATTACAGACCAATCTCACTCATGAACATTGATGTAAAAATACTAAGTAGAACACTGGCAAATTGAATCCAAGAACACATCAGAACCATCATCCACCATGATCAAGTTAGCTTTATTCTAAAGATGCAGGGATGTTTCAACATACAAAAATCTGTCAATGTAATCGATCACATAAACAAACTGAAAATAAAAACCACATGATCATCTCATTAGATGCCGAGAAAACTTTCACCAAAATAGAACATCCCTTCAGGATAAAGGTCTTGGAGAGATCAGGAATACAAGGAACATACCTAAACATAATAAAGGCAATATACAGTAAGCTAATAGCCAACAACAAACTAAATGGAGAGAAACTCCCATCTATTCCACTGAAATCAGGAACAAGACAAGGTTGTCCACTCTCTCCATATCTATTCAATATAGTTCTTGAAGTCCTAGCTAGAGCAATAAGACAGTAAAAGGATATCAAGGGGTACAAATTGGAAAAGAAGAAGTCAAACTCTCACTGTTTGCTGATGATATGATAGTTTACATAATCGATCCCAAAAATTCTACCAAGGAACTTCTACACCTCATACACACTTTCAGTAATGTAGCAGGGTACAAGATTAACTCATAAAAATTAGTAGCCCTCCTGTACACAGATGATAAAAGGGCTGAGGAAGAAATCAGAGAAACAACACCCTTCACAATAGCCACAATTAGCATAAAATATCTTGGAGTAACTCTAAACAAACAAGTGGAAGACTTGTATGACAAGAACTTTAAATCTTTGAAGAAAGAAATCGAAGAAGACACCAGAAAGTGGAAAGATCCCCCATGCTCTTGGATAGGCAGAATTAACATAGTAAAAGTGGCAATCTTACCAAAAGCAATCTACAGATTCAATGCAATTCCCACCAAAATCCCAGCAAAATTCTTTACAGACCTTGAAAGAACTGTACTCAACTTCATATGGAAAAGCAAAAAACCCAGTATAGCCAAAACAAGACTGTATAATAATAAAAGAACTTCTGGAGGCATCACAATCCCTGACTTCAAGCTCTACTACAGAGCTACAGTACTGAAAACAGCCTGGTAATGGCAGAAGAACAGACAGGAGGACCAATGGAACTGAATAGCAGACCAGGATATGAATCCACACACTTTTGAACACCTGATTTTTGACAAAAAGCAAAAAATATCAAATGGAAAAAAGCATATTTTGCAAATGGTGCTGGCGTAACTGGATATCAACATGTAGAAGAATGAAAATAGACCCATCTATCTATCACCATGCACAAAACTCAAGTCCAAATGGATCAAAGACCTTACCATAAACCCAACCACACTGAACCTTATAGAAGAGAAAGTGGGAAGTACACTTGAACACATTGGCATAGAAGATAACTTCCTAAATATAACCCCAGCTGCTCAGACATTGAGAGAAACAATTAGTAAATGGAACCTCCCGAATCTGAAAAGCTTCTGCAAACTAAAGGACACGGTCAACAAGACAAAATGACAGCCTACAGAATGGGAAAAGATCTTCACTAACCTGACATCACATAGAGGTCTAATTTCCAAAATATACAAAGAACTCAAGAAATTGGTCATCAAAAGAACAAATAATCCAATAAAAAATGCAGTACAGACCTAAACAGAGAACTCTCAACAGAGGAAAAATAATGACATCTTGAATTTTGCAGGCAAATGTATGGAGCTAGAAAACATTATTTTGAGTGAGGTAACCTGGACACAGAAAGACAGTTATCACATGTACTCACTCGTAGGTGGTTTTGAAACATAAAGCAATGAAAACCAGCCTACAAACCACAATTTCAGAGAACTCAGACACCAATGAGGACACTAAGAGAGACTTACATAGATCTAATCTACTGGGGAAGTAGAAAAAGACAAGATCTCCTGAGTAAATTGGGAGCTTGGGGATCTTGGAGGAGGGCTGAAGCCGGGAGGGGAGAAGCAGGGACGGGAGCAGAGAAAAATGTAAAGCTCAATAAAAATCAAAAAATAAAATAAAATGAATAAAAATAACCAATTTTATGTTTTTGATTCCTTTAAGATTCCTTATAAGATTACCTGCATGTAAATTCATAAAGTAATTGGTCCTTTCTTTGTAACTGCAATGTGCAGGCTGCTGGTAAAAGCCCTGATTGAGAAGATATCTTTCTTGCCTACACAGCTAAACTATAACAAGTTGCTTGGAAATGAATGTATGAGGGTCTTGATATAATTTGTTTTTCCCCTGTATTACGTAAAATGTTTAATCATGTAAGGAATATGAAAAACATGTTTTCACCTGTACTCATTATAAGCATTCACTTGAACAATACAATGTAATCCCATTGCAATTTCTATATTGCTTAAAAGACTTTGTTGGGTTATATGAGCTGTAGATAAAAGTAGGAAACCATCTCGAGAAAGTGTGAGACTTTCCCCCTAACATCCCACAGATAAAAAAGTCTAATATACACCAAATCTTAGATTTCTCCTTGAGCCCTGCCGTCAGAGGTTGACCCATAAAGCTCTGCTAAATAACTTTGCATCCAACAACCTGTACCCAGAAAATTTTTATTTTTCTAATTTTTTTTAGTTACCTACTTGAAAGGTATATCATTATTAATTTCAAGGCACCTTGGTTTATTATTTTATATTCATGGCTAAGCGTATATGTGATTCAGAATCCTTACTGCAATGAACATAGTAAAAATGCCTTTGAGACATGTAAAAATAGTTTAGTTTGGAAGTCATCTACACCCAAGGCTGCACCTCATAAGAAGCTGTAACATGACTCACTCAAGATAGCCATACACAGTACTGTCACTGACCACATGATGCCACTGGACAGTCTATAATCAGAAAACAAAAGCAGTGCCCTGCTCCGCACATCTGGAGAGATCCCACCTCAATCTGCCCTAAGGATAGAATATTTCCCTCAGGATCCTGGTCCTCAAATCAGGGATTGCTGTTAGAGACTGACCTGACCTTCATATAAGATATGTTGCCCAGGTGAACAACCTTTGGAGATAGGCATAGAATCATAGTTAGGAATTTAGAGCATGAACCTTGTATGATGACCACCAACATAATAAAATATAACTTTTGCTAAACCAACTGTGGAAATCTACCTTCTTACTTACTACAAGGCCTACCAGAGTTCACCAACAACTTGGGTGAGAAGGCTCCTCCCACAAGCCTCCTACATATTTCCTCCAGCCTGCAGGGTCCTATTCTCTTTTGCAGCTCACTAATCTGGGCAAGGCTCTGCACTAGGCCACTATCTGTATGTCTAAGGTGACAGCTTCTATCTTATCACACTGTGGGAGTGATCTATGCCTAGAACTTAATTCACGACTCTGCCTGTGTCTTCAGGGTCACTGTGAAAAATGGCATCCTACCCAAAGTCTTTTTTACCCTGTCATTCTTGCCACTGCTGCTGGGACCTGAGGAAATTGTCATATCAGGTGGCTGGCTAGAGATCAGAAGATCCCTTGGAAAAATGTGGGTCATTCCCTTCCTTTCCTAAGTTCCTCACCATTTCTTATTGCATTGGAAGCCAGAGGTTGAAATAAGCAAGAAGGGAAGTTAAACTAGGGCCAGAGAGCCATGTTTGATCTCTGCCACCATGTTTTAGGATTGTTAATGCCTTTTCACTTTGTGGCTGCGTATTCCTGGAGTCTCCTACATGTCCCAGATTAGCTGTGGATTATGTACAATGCCTTCCACATTTTCCTTTTGGAACAATGGATCAGGAAAGTTAAGTAAGTTGCCTTGAACCGGGAGAAAATCCTAATAGTATTTTGTGAGGTTCCGTTTCTTTCCTAAGAGCTGAATTTCCTCTGGAGAAGAGATCTAGTAACTGATTCCTCTATGTGGTGTCCTTTGCCACACTCAACGAAGGGTAAGATGTGGAGATTGGGTGAAGTTAGAAACTTCTATGAAACCTCCTGCTTTGTTCTATGCCACTCCTTAGGATGCAAAAGTTAATTTTCCATCCCCTATCATCCTGAAATACTAGGTTTGAATCTAGGACATAACATTTATTAGGTAAGTAATCTTACTCTGAGTCACATTTCAGGCCCATAGATCCATTCACCTGCTACAGCTACTAAGGGAAAGATCTGATCTAGAGAGTGAGTTGTCTATTTGGACACCATAAAGACCATATTCCTGAAAACAAAACTATGGCCTAGACTATCACAATACCCAAGTCCCTCATGCCAACTTCTGTCATAGTTAGGGTTTCTGTTGCTGTCAAGAGATGACCATGACTAAACCTATAAAGGAAAACATTTAACTGGGCTATTTTACAGTTCAGAGTTTTAGGTCATTATCATCATGGTGGTTAGGAATGGCTGTTTGCAGGCTGACATGGTGCTGGAGAAGGAGCTGAGAGTTCTACATCTTGATAAGCAGGTGGCATAAGCAACTGTGGTCACATTGAACATAGATTTAGCAAAGAAGTCCTCAAAGCCCACATCCAGTGACACAACCTTTCATCAGGGCCACACCTACTCCAACAGTGCAATACCCTATGGGTACCCTTTTCTATGAAACTAACATAGTGACCAATCAATACGGGCAGAAAAGTTTTAGGAATTCATAAAACATTATTAGAGCTAGTAAACAAATTCAACAAAGTTGAAAAGGAAATGCCAACACACATCATATGAAAGGAACTTGTCACACAGCTGCACAGCAGTCATACACAGGGAGGACTCCAGGTAAGAGCATCAACTTGAAACCACATTGGCAGGAAAATCAGCAGATGCAGCCATTCAAGAAGTCATCAATTCTGTTACTGCCTCGTCCCTTGCTCACCACACTGAACCTAATGTTCCCTGCAGAAATATTGACGAAAATGTAAACAATGGGTAAGACATATAGCAGAAATTATAACATGTAGCTAAAAAGAAAAGAAAAATCTATAGATGCAGAAATGGTGGGTTCATGGTTTAAATGACAATCTTTTCAAATTGTTGACATAGGTATCAATCTGCACATTCCATTAGATTACCTCAACAGCAGTGGGAATGTTTATGTCAATGTCCCTATGCACGTTGATGCACCCTAAAACAAATACAGATTAGTGATAGAGAGATGGCTGTCAGTATGCTGCCTGATGAGAAAGCACAGGCACCTAATATGGAAATCTGGTGCTCATGTTTGTGAAAAATGGCATGGCTGTATGTTTCTATTACTGTATGTGCTGGATGCTTGATTTTTTTTTAGCTTGATACAAGATAAGATCAGTTGGGAAGAGTGAATCTTAGTTGAGCAAATACCACCATCAGAATGACCTAAAGGCACATCTGTAGAGCACTATCTTGTTCACTGCTTAGTTTGGGATGGACAGCCCTCTGTGGGTGGTGCTAGACCTGCACTGGTTATTTTGGGTGGCATAAAAATGTAAGCTGAGCAAGTCATGAAATAAATAGCAAGTCAGTCAGCTGTAGTGGAATATCATTTTAAAGTGTGTTACATATTGTTATGCTGTGAAACATTTCTTTTAATTATGCAAAGATTTAGTGTGTCGTTCATTTATATTGCATTTGTTTAATTCTCTGAAGCTGTATTTATTCCTGTCTAAAACACCTAATAGTCTAATAAAGAGCTGAATGGCAAATAGCAAGAGAGAAGAAAGGATAAACAGGGATGGCAAGAGAGAGAATAACTAGAAAGAGAAACCTTGGAGGAGAGCAGGAAGGAGCTAGATAGATCAAGGAAAAAAAGACATTGGGGACAATCACAGAGATACCCAGAAAAATACAAGTGAAAGAAAATAAGAAAAATAAGAGTGAAAGCAAGATTTACAGAATTAATAGAAAGTTAAAAGCCCAGGGACAAAATGTAGTTTGGATAATTTAGGTTGAGAAAACCTAGCAAGAAACAAGCCAAACTAAGATCAGATATTTATAAGTAAGACTAGGTCTCTCCATGTGTGATTTATTTGGGAACTGGATGGTTGTAGTGGCATTTCATTTGTATTTTAATAAATAAAGCTTGTGTAAAGATCAGAGAATAAAACAGCTCCACTGCTCAGCCTTACAGACTAGGCAGTGACAACATGTACTTTCAATCCCAGTAGGCATACTAGTTGCCATAGAAACCGTCAGTGCATTTCTTTAATCCCTGTGGCATTTGCCTTTACTTCCATAACCTAAAAGGATTATAAGATGGGAGGAGACAGCTCTCAGACATTGTCTCATTCTGTGATTCTGGAAGCAGGATGGCCATTACAGATTGAGGTTGAGGTAAGAGCCAGTGGCTACCTGTTTTCCTTTTCTGACCTTCAGGTTGAAACCCAATTTCTGCCTTTGAGTTTTTATTAATTGTGCTTCAGGTGGTGAATTCCCCTAAATTAAAGAGTAAGGAGTAAAAATAGAACAACATTTTGGCATTTCAACGGGGGGCTAGAGTAAAAGAAAATGTAACTACACACAACAGTGTTCCTCCATGCCCTCTGCTTCAGTTCCTGTGTCCAGTTTCCTGCCTGAGTTGTTGCCCTGACTTCCCTTCATGATGGACCTTAACATGTAAGGTTTAATATATACCTGTTTTTCTGAAGTTGTTTTCAGTCAGTGTTCCACTACAGCAAGGAACAGAAAACTAAGACACCCTAGGAGACACTAGGGCCCCACAGCTCACTGATGAGCCAGTGTTGTCAGTTGCAGGTGAGCACTACATTCAGTGCAAGAATGGCAAAAGCAACAACAAAAGTACACAAGAGAATAGGGATTAAGGAAGATTCCAGATGTCAAATTCCTGCTTCCATCTAAGAAAAATTGCTACATATACATAATGGAGTTTCATTGAACTGCTAAAAAAAAATGACATCATGACATTCATAGGCAAATGGATGCAATAAAAATAAATCATCCTGAGTAGGGTAACCCAGATCTAGAAAGATCTGAACACTAACAGTGGGTTCCCAGTTCCAGGGACAACTTCCACACAGCTCACTGAATGTAGAGAGGTATAGCAGGTGCAGCCTTGGAGCCTTTGGAACTATTTTCTAGTCTCTTTGGTCTGAGAAGGTATTCAACAAGCTAAGGAACAAAAAAGCTGGACCCCAACCCACCTACAAAAGCTCTCCACCTAAAATCTCTCCTGTCTGCAATTTATGCTTTGACATAGTGAAAAAGACGTTTTGGAAATGGCCAAACAATATTTTGTTTAACTTGAAGGCCATGAGGGAGATCCCATGCCTTGCATTACCTGAATGGCCAGGAACCTCAAAAAGGCTCAAGCATGATCCTGCATGAATCGGAACTATGTCCTATCCTTAGATGTTATGGCTGTTATCTTGGTGTTTCTGTGGGAATCATAACGAAGAGAGTGGGTGTAGCTTTGACTCTTTTGACGGCTTGTGAGATTCTTTCTTTCCTATTGGGTTGCCTCAACTAGTCTCAATATGAGGGATTTCGCTTTGGTTTTCTGTATCTTCTTTGGTTATGTTTGGCTGTCCTCTCTTGGAAACCTGTTCTTTTCTGAAGAGACTACTCAGGGGGAATGGATCTGGGGAAGAGAGGAGATTGGGGGAACCTAGGACAAGTGGAGGGATCGGGAAATCTGTTTCGTATGTATGGTATGAGAGCAGGATCCATTTTCAATTCTAGAAAATGAATCCAACTTTTCCTAAATGAAAATGCAAAGAAGGAAGGCAAAACTGAACAAGGAGAAGTAAAACAGTGAAGACAGAGAAAGCATAATTTTGAGAGCTACAGTTGTCAGTGTGTGTGTGTAGAGGGTGAGCATCACAGAGGAGTCTATATAAAGATCAGTTTTTGGGTCCTGAATAGATCTGAGAAATAAGAAGTTTTATTGCTTATCAATGTGAAATATATGTCATGTAGGAAGCAAATCTAGGTAATTATTCTTGTGTTATCTTTCACTAGTTAAGAATGTGGAATTACAGTGTTTTTCGCTCATTCACTTAAAGAAGACTATTCTTGCCTCTCTTTAGGAAAACTAATGTTTGAATAATATTCAAATAATATAAATACATATGCAATATGATGAAGCATCACTGTATCTATTATATAATACATTAAAAGATGCACACTGACATATAAAAGTGTTAAGCTTTTAAATAAATTCTCCAAAGTAAAAAATGAAAGTCTTGCTATCTAAGGTGGGTTATTTGACCATAAGAAAAGAGAGCAATTCTTCCCTGTCTAGAATTTTACATACTTGTCAAGCTGTGATTTATTGTCATTATTTAAATAAAAGCAAAACAAATCATTTTGTTTTTAAACTTGTTTTTACTGTTTCATTCAATATAGTTCATTAGTAGAAAGCTCACATGCCAGCCAAATAAAGCAAATTTCTGCATTTTTGTAATATACTATAATAGCACATTTGCATCTTATTTCTGTAACAGCTCTTGCTACAGAAAGTTTCATAATTAATGTTTATTCTTCACATATCAACTAAAAGAACATTAGGAAAACCCATTGAAGGTGATTACCTCAGCAAAATTCATTTTCTTTTGCCCTTCATTACTTGTTGTTACCCATGGTAGAGAAAAGATGGATGAATTTCTCCCAAAGAACCCTCCTTCAACTGATTGTTCTTCCTTTACTCCCTGTGCATCTCTCTATGTATCATCCTGATTCATCCTAAGTCTACATGGTTTTTCCTCCTGTCAAATAGTTGCTTGCTCTGCCTCTGGATATATAGTTGTTTTTATTTAATCCTGTTTACAATATTCAAGCAGGAAAGCTCTTGCATAGAAGGTATGTGCTAGGACTGAAACACAAGACAACTACAATCAGGTTCCTCCAGTGCTGTGGGATCTCCCTCAGCCAATAGCCTTTAAGATAGCTGCCCCACATTGGGTACCTCAATGTTACAGGAGAACTTTGGGTGACTCTCTAGGCAGCGAGATGTCTCTGTCAAATCTAGAGTTTTGGAATTTGCTTACAATGCACTTCCTGTTAACTTCGGTAATATTATACCCTTCTGGAGTCTTTGATGGAGTTGAAGAACAGATAGTTATATAGTTTTCCATTGGATGATAAAAGGTAAAGTAGTTATAAATATAGTAACTGTAATTCTTGCTTGATACCTGTTTTGTTATGTGTAATTTTATGATGTTAAAGTTAAAACCTTCTTTTCTATTTAGACAGAAAGGGGGAGGTGATGTGGGATTCCCCTCTGTGTGCTGTGAATGTATTTGTTTAATGAGTAAAGAAGCTGTTTGGGCCTATCACAGGGAAGAATAGAGTAATATGGGAATTCCAAGGAGAGATAGAGAGAAAGTAGGCAGAGTCAGAGAGATGCCATTTTATCTGCCAGAGGAGAAAGACACCAGCATGCCAGTACTAGTAAACCTTAAGCCTCATGGTAAAATACAAAATAAGAGAAATGGGTTAATATAATATGTAATGGATACCTAGATACGCACTTAAGTTATTGGCCAAGCAGTGTTTTAATAAATACAGTTTCAATGCGATTATTTCGGGTCTGGGTAGCCGGGAATGAACAAGCAGCCTTGGTCGACACTCCAGGAAATAACTAAATCTAGGGGTACACAGTATGATCAAATACCTGCAATATTACAGTTTCAGAGGGTTTAGTCCATTATCATCCAGGCAGGATGCATGCAGACATGGGGCTAGAGAAAGAGCTGATAGGTCTAAATCCAGATCAGCAGGCAGCAGAAAGTGACTGTGATACACTTCTTCCAACAAGCCCACACCTTCTCAAACAAGGCCATACCTCCTGATAGTGTCACTAACTATGAGATTATTAGGAACATTTTGATCCAAACCATCACAGTATTCAAACTCCTGTAAGTATCTCCTCATCCTTGTTCAGTAAATAAACTTAATAAACTCATTGATTCCCCTGAGTGGACTTTGGTGAAATTGTACTTTGCACTGTCATTGGTACTTGTGGGATGGGTTAGACATTGATTTAACCTCTGCACTGTGGAGAAAATTCTTACAAAATATCATAAATCATAAGTATATTTTTAATGTCCCTGTATCTCATGTTAATAGCAAAAGAAACCAGTACATAAAAGAACATTTTAGAAGAATCTAAATATAGAATTGGCCTTAGTGAAGTAGGACTTAGATATATGAACATAATAATGACTGGATGGTACCAGAATAAAGAGACCAGAAAGGTTTGGCAAGATATGAAGGACTGGGTTAATTATTTAAGGTCCATAAAAAGATGACACTTAGAAGCCATATATTGCATGAAAATTGGTAAAGTCAGATATCAACTGTTTCAATGACTGAATGAAATGCTATGTCATACAAAATTTGTTGAGTTATATCTGGCTATTGAAATGTACAATAGTTGAAAGCACCAAACTGGTATATAGCTGATCATCTGGGTATTTAATAATCAGTTTTGGAGGCTATCCTCATGTGGTTAGAGGAATTAAAAGGAAGGTAGAGTATTTCTTCCCTTTCCCTACAGAGTCATTGAGGTCCATGGGGAATGAGGCTAAT
The DNA here is from genome assembly GCA_004026605.1 of Ondatra zibethicus. Classification (NCBI taxonomy): domain Eukaryota; kingdom Metazoa; phylum Chordata; class Mammalia; order Rodentia; family Cricetidae; genus Ondatra; species Ondatra zibethicus. The sequence goes on from PVIU01019876.1 coordinate 21,802, forward strand.
AATAGCTAGTTGTCTTTTTCATAAGAACCATCAAGAATTTGAATTTGAAACATTACCTGACCATTAAAAATAAGGGTCATTGTGTGAAAGGGTTACTCAAGGTTTAAAATAAAGTCACTGTTCATAAAGCAAAGCCTTTGGCTTATTCTCATATTGAAGGACAACTGGCAAGAGAAAGCTAGAAGTGTCTGAGGTTCCACTCAAGCCCAAGGGAACCATGATGATTAATTGCTCAACTGGATTTGACAGCACAGAAAGAAAAACTAATTTTGAAAATTAATTAATTAATTAGAAAAACTAAGAGACCTGATCAGAGCCTAAGGGATCACACTCCACACACATTAGATGTAAGCCTACATGATTTGTTATTTAGACAACCAATATCACTAATAATTTCCTCTTCACAAGAAGATGTTGCCAGATGTGAGACTTCAGACCTTGATTCACTGAGCAACTTCCTATAGTCAAATAAGACAGGCACACAATTATTTTATCTCCTAAATTCTATGATGCTAAATACCTCTTCTCCCCCTAGCCAAAAGCCACAGGGGAAGGGCTTCATGCTGATGTCTGACTGATAAAGGAGCTGTGAAAGTTGGAGACAGCTGACTGTAGGTTCCTGACTCTGAAAACCAAGTGTGGAGGTCAAATGGACACATCTAATAGATGAACTTTGGACATTTTAGTCCTTCCAGGTCTTGCACCAATATTGCTACCTGATACCTCAAATTCAACTGGAATAATGATTGTTATTCTCAGTTATTGCTCCAAGCTGATAATGGCATTTGGGGTTTCCTCTTCACAGGGAGGTGGGATAAGAAATGGAGGTAGAAATTGACTAGGTAGTTTAGGGTAAAACACTCCAAAGAAAAGTAACCAGTTGCTTTCTTGACCAAAAGTCAAGTGTTGTTTATAGTCTTAGTGGTTTCATCCTTGCCAGAGGCCAAAGATGCCAAAAGTGTTTTGGGAGCTCTGATCTGTGATGCTAAGTGATTCTGGTGGCCTTAGGAAGGAGGAAAGTTAAAAGTAGTAATGAATGTCTATTAAGAGGAAAATGCCCTTGGTTAAGAGAATAGAATTTCTATCCTGTGTGCAGAACTAACACTTCAATGGGTACAGACCAGTTTCCTGAACAAGGAACCTGGTCTGTGGAGTCTAGTAAATGCCCATGTGGGACCTTTATACATAACATACTATTAATTAACTAATTACTCTGATTTAATTAACTGATTTGTCTGAGATAGTCCTAATGTTCCACAAAACTGAAACACTCTCAAACTACTTACTGTCCTTCTTTTTCTGTATTGTGACCATAAGAGTTTATTATGTGTGAATAATGAAATACAAATCTTATGCAAGTGCCTCTGAATTGTCACTGTCCAATAAAATGGTAAACTGATTTAGGATACGCAATCTACTGTCTCTTTTCCTTCTCCATGACCAGTCAAGGCTCAGCTTGGAATAACTGTCACATTTGGGTTTGGAAACAAGAAAGAATTCAGGCTTATTACTAGCTATCTCTTACAACTAAATTAGCCATATTTCTATTAATCTACCTATGGCATGTATAATCATGACTTTTCCTATTATCTAGCATGTCTTGTTCCTCTGGTGGCTTGCTTTCATCTCCCATGACTCTGCCCTTATTTTTCTATCTTATCTGCATTTGACTCTCCTGCCTAGCCTTACTCTGCCTGGCTATATGTCAATTCAGATTTATTTTTTAACCAATGAAAGAAATACATATTCATAGCATACAGATTATCCCACAGCAGTTTGAACTTGTGTAATGGTAACTGGTGAGATATGAAACACGAAGCACACTGCTACCACCAGTAGCCTGTGTCTGAAACCTCTGGGATGACTCACCTGTGTCAATGAGGATTACACACATTTGTAGCAGAGATTTCCTGTCCTGACAGTTTCCAAATAATCATTACAGAGACTTAATGTTAATTTTAAATGCTCAGCCAATAGCTGAGACTTTTTACTAGCTAACTTTTATATTTTAAATTAACCCATATGTCTTATCTATGCTGTTCCATGTGGTGGTACATTTATTAGCATGGCACGTTCATCGCCTGTTACCTCTGCATTTGATTTGTGAGTTCTCTGACTCTGTCCTTGCTCTTCCCTGAATCCTTAGTTTGTTTTTCCTTCCTACACTTTCTGCCTAGCTGCCGACCACTCATCGTTTTATTAACAATGACAGCAACACACTGTCACAGTGTACAAGATTATTTCACAGCACATATTTCCAAAAGAAAGTCCCATATTTGGAAATTCAGTATTCATTCACTCAAGCTAAGCCCCCAAATTGTTCATCCACTAATCTGGTCTGTCTTCATTCACATGACATGAATTAATACATGCTGGGAAATTAAAAAAAAATCATTCCCCTACTATGAAGCTGCAGAATTATGCAGTAATTATACAGCCATTATTTCATGAGATCAACCCATTAGAATCAAGGACTCTGTTGGAAGATAAAACCCTGATGTAAGGTATATTGGAGTTATTGCCTTATGAATGAACTGGCTGTTTTCTGGCTACAGAATTCTCCCCTAGCTTACTCCTATCTGTTCCCTACTTGAGATACATCTACCACAGTTCAGTATTATTTGATCATTTTTGGGCACAAATTCCCCTATCTATATATGAAAACAGGCACACTGTCTAAAAACCTGTTTCCCACTACCAGATCTTTGTTCTTTTCTCCAAAGTAAACAAAGAAATCTAACTTCCTGCGATTGTCTTTATTGGCAGCCATTTGGTTAGCATCAGGTGTCTAGCCAAATTCATTTAAGTCCAGGTACTTTATTGAAGACATTCCCAGATATCCAATTACATAGACATACTACATGCCTAAGACTGTTGATTGATAGCCACTCAAATAGATTGAAAAATAAGCATGCCCTGGTTTTACCTCACTTGTAGATAAGAGATTGACCTAAACTAACCTGGTTCTGAAAGATTCCTAACTCTTCTCACCTGCCTTCAGTTTGATGTATAGATGATTTTACTTCAGGGAATTTATTGCTTGTGTTTTATTCTCCCAGACAGCAGGAAAAATAATTAACCAGCTTTCCACAGCCAGGAGAAAGACAACCTTCCACTGGCCCCTCCAGACTTACACTGCCAATGACCAGACTGGCTGAGGGGCATCAAGAACCAGATATGATAATTTCATGCTTTGGGTCCTCTTGCCTAGGTTTATTTTGGGGTTAAACCCCACTAAACCTTTCAGGGTTCAGAAAGATTTGCTATAACAGGGGGAATCTGACCAATAGAATCTGAGGGTAAAAATGAAATAAATTAACTCACATAAATCCTTCTATCATATCCCATTTATTCTTTTTATGGCCTCTCTATTGCCCACGCTGTTCCTCATTCTTTGCTGTTCCTGTTGTTTGTGCTGTGCTTGCTGTTCTCACCTCCCATGAGGTTTCCAGTTTATATAACCCACACAGACATTAGCAATGGTATCAGTATGCATTACAGAATCATAAAAAATCAGGTAGGACCTGAAAAAAACTGTGCTCCAAAAATAGGTGACACGTTCCACCCATGAAGGCCTGGGGAAATAGCTGACATTCCAAATGATTAGATAGGATCACTAGCTGTCCCTGAACCCTGGACTCACCTAATCCTCTCCCCCCCAATCTCTATTGTGATCACCAGCTTTGATAACACCCAGACCTGTTCGTCAGCAAGGGTGGCAAGCGATCTTCCAATCTTTTTGAAATTCCTACATGGTCTATTAGCAAAGGAAATTTTAGGGGATTAACTTAATGTAGATTTGACTATAAAAAAAAGTGAATGTTATTACTCAAAAGCCCTATGGTGTCTGGGAGTGAGGGAAAGTAATTTGGAACCCATATACTGCTTGTGAATTTTGGGGTGAATCTCTTTTTGAAGCGGAGAAAAACCATGACATCACAAGATTTCTTCTACAGAATTGACAGTGACTATTCAAAAGACAAGTCTTCCCAGAGCTCGGCTATCGGGTTCTCCATATCGAGTGTATACTCCCATGGATCTGTCTATTGGTCTGTCAGCTGTACATTCGTTGTGGCTCAAGCATTTCCCTTCTTTTGTTTAATAAAAGAACGGTGTATATATCTCTCTGGGCAACATATATCAATTTTAAAATTAATAGCCAAAATTCTATTGATGGCAAGTTGAGAACTAATTTGGCCATCTTGCAGATGAGTTTTATGTGATTTTGGAATATTTCTCATCTATGGTAAAACACAGGACTAACATAAAAATCTATAATATCATATGATGTGGTTAGTGGGTCTAAAAGTCGTAGGTTTGAGTTATTAAAAAAAAGGATTGTGAGTTTAGAAGGTTAACTTTATCTATTAGTCTTTAATTAATAGATTTTATTTTGATGAGGAATTGTTTGGTAGAGTTTACCTGGTTAGTGGTGTGCATCTGTGGGAACAAAGCTGCAGATGGAATAGACCTGAGAAGTTAAATTTGTGATCAAGGCAATAATAAACCATTTTAGCGAAGAGAGGGCAGTATCAACCGTCTCAAAACGCGCATAGCAAGATTTTCATAGCAGAACAATTGTCAGAAATATATAAGGAGATTGTCTGATAACATATACACTCCAGGATTATGAGCAGAATCTATAAAATTAGTGATAGGATATTTTTTAAACACAGTCCAGTCTCTGGGCTATAGAGTTCAACATAGTAAAAAGGTGACATAGGATGCAAAGTTTGCTCAAGGATGCTTCCTGCTGATAAGGAACCAGGTTGTAGGTCTTGTCTTAAAGGCTGAAACATAGTGGAAAATGAAAAACTAAGCTTGAGTCTGAACAGTGTATCTCGCCAGAACTTTATCAGGGGCCATAGTTATAGATGTTAAATTTTTGAAATTATTTTTAGAAAGAAGTAACTTGGAGAATTTACCCTGTCCTTTTAACAGATAACGTGGTCAATCGACTCCCAAGATATAATTACAATAAAGCCTTTATCTGTAACTAGAATAAGACATAGTTTTACTTATATGGAATTATTTATATCAATAATATGTCTATAAATATAGTTTTGAATATATGAGAGAATATATTCAAAGATTAAACATATCTAAATAGTTTAGAATATTCAATTACTTGCATTTTTAATTATTAATATTTTAAAAATTAAGTAAAAATTTTTTTACTTATACATTAGGTAAAATTTTTATTAATAAGTTGTATAGTTTATTGTAAAATATATTTATTTTTAAGAGTTTATTAATTATTATGTTATGTATACTTATATATGCCATATGTATACATATATATTGTAAATTATATAACTATATTATATATTTGTTCATATATAATATCATATTATGATAACTAAATAAATTATCCAAACAATAGTTTAGATAATTAATGATTTAACTGTATCTTTTTTTTGTTTTTTTGGTTTTTCGGGAAAGGGTTTCTCTGTGGCTTTGGAGCCTGTCCTGGAACTAGCTCTTGTAGACCAGGCTGGCCTCGAACTCACAGAGATCCTCTAAAGGCATGCACCACCTGTTATTCTTTTCTTTAAAAAGACTCTGGCAGCTTGCTGCAGGTCCCGGAGACCATGTGGGCGCTGCGGCGGCAGGAGAGGGGAAGGGGGTCATCTGAGACAAGAGCAAAGAGACTATACAGCCAGCTGGGGTGACATCACCGACCCCCTCCCCCGTGCCCAGCTATGCCAGGATGTGGCCAGCACCCAGCTTTCTCAGGTTCTCCCCAAAGACGATGCCCACAAATAAGCTGGAAGCAGTCTTGAGAATCTGCCGCCCCAATTCCTTCAACCTGTGGTGCCTAATCCCCAGCTTTTTATTATAAAAAAAGAGCTGGGAATGTAATATTCTGTCCTGTCCCTTTAAGAGACAGGCCACGCCCACTGCCTTCCAAATTCCAGCCTCTGACCCCGACTCACCCTCCTGTCCTGCTCTCACCGGGAAGCCCCTTCTCTATCCTCTCCCTCCCTCTTTCTCTCTCTCTTTCTCTTTCTCTATTTCTTTATCTTCTTTTCTTCTCCCTCCATCACCCATCTAATAAATGTTTAACTCTGCATGGCGTGCCTATCCGTCTCTCTCTTGTCCGTCCCACACCGCCACATGGTTTCATGCGCAGCCGTCTCTGCCTGGGACTGACTGCTCTCAGATGACCCCCTCCCCCATCCTGCCACTGCAGCGCCCATGTGGTCTCGGGGACCTGCAGCAAGCTGCCAGGGTCTTTTTAAAGAAAAGAATAACGTCACCACCGCCTGGCTTAACTGTATCTCTTAATTATTTTTAATAGTTTATGATATAAGTAAATTTACTGTGGATAGTTTATAAGTTACTTGTCTTTTACAGCTGGAACTTGTGCTTTATGTATGGTAAGTTTAGTCTAAAAATTTATAATTTAGTTATTTTAGTATAGAAATGAAAAATCTTATCCAGAAATGTAATATATACAAGGAGATTAATAATTACAAATCCTTTCCAATATGTTATGAGACAATTTAAACAGACCACAGCAGCTGCTTTATAGTTGTAGAAAAAGGGAAAAAGTATTTTAAACCGTTATGGTGCTAACAGGATAAAGGAGAGAACATGTGAGTTTGTATATTTTTAAAAATCACTTTTAAAAGACAGATATTTTGTGGCTATATTTTTATCTATACCTGTAAGGTAGATGGCACTTAGTAAGAAGACAATTATACAGATGAAGAAATAGGTCCCTAGAGTTAGGATGAAAAACTTTTAGAGTTAAATAAAGACTGTAGGATTTAAATTTAACGAGCAAGCAGCAGCATGTTTTTTTTTTTGGTTTTTTTTTGTTTTTTTTTTTTTTTTTGGCTGGCTGGCTGGGAGGGCATAAGAGAGTGGCAGGTTGTGAGCAAGCCGGGAGAGACTGAAAGAGCAGGGGGAGGGGCAGAGACACATCTGCAGGGAGAGTGCAGACAATTAGACAGATGCAGAGAGTGAATAAACATTATAAAGTAAGGTTTATTGAGTTATCTTTAATGTCTCCAATCAAACAAAAAAAATTCTGTAGAGATTTTACAAATCATCAGAGCATCCTCTCTGGGGTTTGGTCTGGGATGCACTAGCAGGAACTTTCTTTAAGTGATCACTTTATTTATTTATTTATTTATGTATTTATGTATTTATTTATGTATTTATTTATTTATTTATTTATTAAAACTGGAGCTTGATAGCCTCACCCAGAAAGAGAGAAAGGCAGGCTTTAGTGCAGCGACAGGAAGAAAAGCTGTAGGAATAGTTTACACAATGTTGAGAAATCATCATTTAGGTTACAGAGCCTAATGCTGTGGGCCGGTTTGTGAAACTTGCTTTGTCATTTAAATGAGAAGCACCAGGGGTACTTGGGCTGCCTACAAGACAATTTTAGAGTTTAAAGCACAAGCTTTTAGTGAGTTAAGGTAAAGAAAGCTGTTGAAAGCAGGCACGAAACCGAATCGCCTGCCTTTGAGGTGGGGGCAAAAGCCTGAATAGGTATCACTGGCCCAAGGAATAAGGGGAAGCTGCCATAGCCACTTGGGCGCCACATGCTTTTGGGTTTGGGGACAAGCTGCAGGACCACAGGAGCCACAGGAAGTAGCAGGGGGCCTCGGGAAGCTCCGTGAATTCCCAGTGGGGTGGCAGTAAGGACACACACAGCAGGAGAGGATGCCAAACTGGGGCAGAGGGAATCTGGGAGAGCTAGTTCTGCTCCAGAACCCTGATGGCTAGGTTTGGTTTTCAATTCCTAGAGCTTCATTTCCTAGAGCTGCAATTCCAATCCCAGCTCTGGAATGGGCTGGTGGATGACAAAAAAACCTCAGGTGAAGGGCATTTTTGCAAATATGTGCCTCAAAAGTGGGGTACCACATGAAGCATGATTAATAAAAACTCAGAGACAGAAATTGGGGTTCAACCTGAAGGTCAGAAAAGTAAAGCAGACAATCACTGGCTCTTACCTCAACCTCAATCAAAAATGTCAATCCTTCCTCCATGAATCTCAGAATGAGACTGTGCCTGAGAGCAGTCTCCTACTGTTTTATAATCTGAGACTAAAGGTGTGCATTACTACCACCTGGTTTTTAGAGCAAGCTACTGAAATTAAAAGTGTGTGTTATTGTTTCCTGGTTTGGAAGGCTAGCCAATGTGGCTGATTTACTCTTCTGATCCTCAGACAAGCTTGACTTTTTAAAATACAAAGGAATTACCACTACCATTGATCTTCATTTACATTCTCAGGTGGTCTTGTGAATGGTTAATTATAAATAATGAAAAAAAGAAAAAAATGCCAAGTAGGATTATAAAGAGATCACTTCAAAGAGGATTGAGAGGAGAAATTCAATCATCTTAACAAAGTATTTACTTCTTTCAAAACCAGTAGTGTCCTACTGGTGAGGACTCTTTAAAGAATTGTCAATTTGGAAGTGTTTCTTCCAGAAGGGACCTTTTGGGGTGCCCTCCAGTAGGGAAAAGGTGGTTAGGAAATTGTTTTTACTTACCAACCACTAGATTCTGGCATTTTGGTTTCTAGAGCAACCTTTCTTATGCGATCCTGGTATAGATGATTTGATTATGGAAACTTCAATTATGTTTTCCCAGGAAAAGCTGTCTCAACTAGGACAGTTTCTGAAAATTATCTTTCTGACAATCCTCTTCTGGCACCAAAATATTGAGGTTTATTTTGGGGTGAAACCACTAAACCTTTCAGGGTTCAGAAAGATTTGCTATAGCAGAAGAAAAGCTGACTAGGATGGTCTGAGGGTAAAAACGAAATAAAGTACCTCACATAAATCCTTTTGTCATGGCTGTAATGTAAAAATTAAAAATTGCTGCGGATCCCAGAGTAGCTTGCTGTGGGATCTCCGGCAGGCAGGGGGCAGTGGGTCCTAAGAGCAGCCAGTCCCAGGCAGGGCCAGGGCATGAGACCACGTGGCAGGTCTCCTAAGGTGGATGGTCCCAGGCGGTTAGCCATGTGGGCAGAGGGTGGGCGAGAGAGACAGATAGGCACACCATGCAGAGTGAAGTTGGACATTTATTAGATGGGTTATGGAGGGGAAGGGAACAGGGGAGAAGAAGGGAAAGAAAGAGAGAGAAAGAGAGAGAGCAAGAAGGGGGAGGAGAGAAGTGGGGAGAGGCAGAAGCTGTCTCCTCAGTGGAAGATGGAGAAGAGAGAGGGAGACTAAGGCTGCAAGCAGGAAGGGAGTGGGCGTGGCTTGTCTCCTAAAGGGACAGAACAGATAATTACATTCCCATCTCTTTTTTTATAATAAAAGACAGGAAGTTAGGCACCACAGGTTAAAGGAATTGGGTCGGCGGATTCTCAATGCTACTTCCTGCTTATTTGTGGGCGTCATCTTTGGGGAGAACCTGAGAAGGCTGGGTGCTGGCCACATCCTGGCATGGTTGATCTTTTTGCTCCTATCCAGTGTTTGTAGTATGGAAATGTCTGGTGTCTCTTACACCTGTTTAAGGTATTGGCAGAACAGAGGACAAAGTTAAGGAAAAAAAATAGGATCAGGAAATTGAGGGGGATGTATCTGACTTATTTAAGGTGGATCCTTCAATTCGGCTCCCTGGAACTCACAAGAATTCTTTGAGTTTGTGAAAACAGAAGTTTTAGACACATATATTGTATAAACAGTAGCATATTTATGTCAGAATGACTGTGACAGATTATTTTTTTGCACAATGAAAAGTATTTTTAAGACTATGGAAGGCAGCATGAGAAAGAAGTTTGATAACTTGTATTTGTCCTCACACCTTTATAGCTTGCAGGTCTTGTATTTGTATTTTACTGAAATTTGGTGAGGTTGTCCTTTTAAACTGACAAAACCTCTCAGCTGTCAAACTGTATCAGAGATCTTTGAGAAAGATAAAATTTTACTTGAGTTACTGATTTAAAAAAATGACAGAGAACTTACTTGGTTGGCACCCAGAGCTACTCCTCAGGGTCCTCCATGATTGTTGAAGGTCACATTTGTCTTTTGCTGTTTAGCGCAGGGCCTGCCAAACTCCAGAAGATCCTGTGGGCTGAGAAATCTGTAGGAAGACAAGCCTATCTTGACCTGAGCAACTAGGCTATTGATTCCAGTGATTCTGTCTGCGTCTGGAGAGCTTCAGTTTAGATAAAAGGCAGTTTTGTCCAGTGGTCAGTGCTTGGCAGTTGCAGCAAATTGCAGATGGACGTTGTTGTATGCCCATTTGTTTTCTGTCTTCTTTGGAGGAAATAGTGTGCTGCTGCTAGGAGCCAACCTGTCTCTTTTTGTTATGAAAAGTTTTTTAATAATTAAATATTTAAATGACATATTTCTCAGATCTCTGAGCAGTTGAGGGCTGTTTATCAGGTATAACTACAGTATAGAATCTGTCTGGAGAGCTGGATCTGAGCTTGACTGTACTGGCTCTTAACAGGTAAGATTTACACTCATAAAAAGACAGAAAGGAGAAAAAACTGCTTGCAACAGAAGGTAACAGCAGAACTGACAATTGTAGAGAACATCTTAATTCATTAAATATAAAGTATCTTGTAAGAGACGTAAAAGTACATACCAGTTTAAAACATGAGACTTATTGTTTTTATAGTCTGAAATGAGATGCAATGAACAATTATAACATTAAGTGTAGGTGCATTTAAGTTACATGTATGAACACACACACACGGAGTGAACAGGAATTTGACAAAGTGGATGCTCTTGGTGGGCCCTACCAAAGGCATGCCATTGTGCAAAACACATGCAACAGAGTCAACAGAGGAATTTAGTGAAAAAAACATAAGTAAACCGGGAGACAAGGCAGGGTATACTTTAGTAAACATGGGAGAACCTGGTGACCTGACCTGGCTTAGCAGTAAGTTCACTCATGTAACAGAGTTAACACTGGAGAACCAGCAGAGAATACCTCAGTAAAGATGGTAGAACTTGGTCACCTGACCTGGCTCTCAGCCAAGATGGCAGCAAAGTCACCTGACCCCAATCAAAATGGCAGCAGTCACGTTGTATGAAAAAGCCACAATTTTTGAGCCGCAGGGATTTTAAACTTAATAAGAGAGACCTAGAGGCGTGATCTGCACTGTGGCTGGGCCACCATGCCACACCACAAGCCACAGAGGGGAGCAAAAGGCTGGAACTGAAAAAGCTGCACCATGCCATGGCTAGAATTAAAAAAAAAAAAGCTGGAAGATGGACATGGAGGGCTCACTACCCACAGCTGAAAATGTGAAAACCCACAAAACACCTCAAGGCACACAGTGAGATGTCTCTTGACTGTGGGTGGGGTGTGAATCAGCACAGGACATTCACAAGACCCATGGGGGGCGTCCTCCCAGGCTATGAGTGGGAAGGTAAGGCCTGGCTGGATCCAGTCGCTACTTGGAAGCCAGAGAGGCCAGAGGCTGCTTTGAGCAGCCTTTTATGGAGGAAAGAAAAGAAAAGAAATGGGAAAAAAAGATAAAGAAGAACCTGAGGAGCCCTGGGCCCCCAGTCAAATGCACCACACAGAGTGTGCAGTGCTAGCATGGGCGGACTGACCCTGGGTCAGTCCAAGCACAATTTTAGCTAAGGGAAGTGACCATAGCATAATGGGGGAAACTCACCAATTGAAGTCGGTGGTGTTAGTAGAGATCATGCTGTAGAAATCTCACTTAGGCATATGGAACATGTGGTTGTGTGAAAAAATACCTGGTTCAGGATCCCGACCTCCGGAGAGGGACTGGGGTGGAAGAACCTCTCGAGTCTCAGCACCAATGTAATGGCAGTGGGCCCTGAGAGCAGCCAGCCCCAGGCAGGGGCGGCTGCAGGTCCCTGAGCTGTAGTTGGTCCCAGGTAGGGAAACACGCACTAGAAAAAAAATCATCCTGACTGAGGCAACCCATATCCAGAAAGACAAACAAATTATGTACTCACTCATAAGTGGATATTAAATGTAAAGCAAAGGATAACCAGATTACAATCCACAGATTCAGATAAGCCAGGTAACAGGAGGATCTTAAGAGAGATACATAAATTGCCCTTGGAAGTAGAATTAAATGAGATTTCCTGGATAAACTCTGCATTGGGCAAGGCAGTGAGGAGGGGATGGCGGATGAGAACATGATGGAACAGGATGGTCAAGTTGGGGGAGGAATGGAGTGGGAGAGCAATGAAAGAGTCATCTTCATAGAGGAAGCCATTATGAGTTTATGGAGAAATCTGGTGCTAGGGAAATTCCCAACAATCCACAAGGATGACCCCAGATAAGACTTCTAGAAATAGTGGAGAGGGTTCCTGAACTGGCCTTTCATGGTAATTAGATTGGTGACTACCCTAACTGTCATCACAGACCCTTCATCTGGTAACTGATAGAAGCAAATGCAGAGATCCATAGCCAAGCACCAGACTGAGCTCTAGGAATCAAGGCAAAGAGAGGGATGAAAGATTATATAAACAAGGGCAGGGGGTTACTAAGATCATGATAGGGAAATTCAGGGAAACAGCTGACCAAACCTCAGGGAACCATGGACTCTAGACCTACAGCTGGGGAACTTGCATGGGACCAAACTAGACCTTCTGCATATGGACAACAGTTGCGTACCTTGGTCTGTTTGAGAGATCCCTGTCAGTGGGACCAGGATCTATTCCTGATGTATTAGCTGGCTTCTTGGAAACCATTCCCTATGGTGGGATGTCTTGCTCAGCCTTGATGTAGGGGAGAGGCTTGTTCCTTCCTCAACTTAATATGTCATGATTCTTTGACTCCCCATGCAAGCCCTCGTCATTTAGGAGGAGTTGATATGGAGTGAGTTGGAGGGGAGATGGGTGACAGCAGAATGAGGGGAGGGAGGGGAACTGTTGCTGATATGTAAAATGAATAAAAAGTTCAAGTAAAAAAATTTGATAAAACAAAACAGTAGAAAAGACAAAAACAAACTCTTAATAACAATTGAAAACATGTTTTTTTTATCCAGTTTGACTAATTTGGAATAATGATGAAAATGTAAGACAATGAATCTATCCTTGGGGCTCTAACAGGTTTAGATAGAAAATAAAATATATGCAAAACTAAGTAATTTAATGAAGTCTTATAATAATATTTTCCCAGCTCCAAAACTCCCCTCCCCCACTCTCACCTCCTCTCTCTGCTGCAATGGGGTCAGTTAAAGAGTAAATGTTTCTTTTTTTTTTTACATTTTTTAAATATAAATTTTATAATTTTTTACATTTCTTCCCCTTCTCCTGGTCCCCTCCCACTGCCCCCAACCCCTCCTCCCTCCCCTTCTTCCTTGAAAGAGGGCATGGTGCCCTGCCCTGTTGGAAGTCCAAGGCCCACCCCCTCCCTCCCAGCCTAGGAAGGAGTGCATTCAAAAAGACTCGGTTCCCAAAAAGATAATACATGCATAAGAGATAGGTCCTAGTGTCATTGTTGATGGCTTCTCCGTCCACCCCCTTTAGCTGCCACATTCAGAGAGTCTGGTTTGATCATATGCTCATTCAGTCCCAGTCCAGCTGGATTGGTGCGCTCCCATTAGTTCAGGCACACTGTCTCAGTAGGTGGACCAGCCCCTCATGGTCCTAACTTCCTTACTCATCTTCTCCCACCTTCTGCTCTTCAACTGCACCTTGGGGGCTCAATCCATTGCTCTGATGTGAA